>BQNB010057845.1:0-38035 GCA_026074375.1 Tanacetum coccineum
TTTGGCAGTTTTTGTCTGTTTTTGGTCATTTAAGCTCATTTTTGAAGGTAAAAGATATGTGTAATTAAGCACATATCAACTTCTCTTACACAAAAAACACACCCTTGAGCTGACTCACAGAAGTAGCACAAAGAGTGAAGACCCAAGACCTTTGATATCTATATAAATATGACCCTTTGTAAGCCCTGGAGGCAAGTAGTTTTTAGTTTAAGTCTTTTCAGCTTATATTTAAGTCTTTTGTACAGTTTCTTAAAGCATTGTACTGTTTTATTCAAATTTAATTAAAGTTAAATTTTTATGTTAAATTTGTATTTAAGTTAATGCTTTTATGTTTTAAAAACGTTTTATAAGCTCACATAAGTTGTTTACTTAAGTTGTTTTTACCTGTTTACTTAAGTTGTTTACTTAAACTATTCAAGCTTTTCCATAGCTTGAAGTGTTTAAGCCTTTTACAAAAAATCACCAAAAAGCTAAAAATAGATGACAAGCCAAACCTAGAAGGGCTTGTGGGTATTTACTAGCTTGTTTTAAACAAGCTAGAGCTTGTAGATCAGCTTATTGCAAGCTTATTTGCCCTGTTTTGAGCAAGGGCTTTGTAAGTCTTCTTGTTTTCATTTTATAGCTTATTTACTGCTTATCTTTGCTTATTGCTTGTTTGTATCTGCTTAGTATAGCTTATTAATGATGTTTGTAGCTTATATTGCTTAGTTGTAGTTTAAAAATCTATAGTTCAAAGTTTTGCTTTAAATCTGTCAAAAATAGCTTAAAACTAGCATTATCTATTTTGGCTTATTTGAATGCTTAAATCTTGCTGAAATCTGCTTAATATTGTTGTTAGAACTTATTAAACATCTGGTCTTTAAGAAACCTTAGCTTAAAATCTATTAATCAGTTTAAAAATGTTGAAATCATTGTTAAAATAGGTGTTTGGTTTAACTATGTTCATGGGTCAAAATTGGTCAAAATCAGTTGTGCCTTTTGGGTCATCTTAGTTTAACCTTAATTGATAATAAAAGTCAGTTTTCATAAGTTGTTAAGTGTTAGGACTTGATTTTAAGGTTTTAAAAAGTTGTAGTTTGAAACTGTGGTGATTTAACAAGTTTAATCAGTTCACAGGATTAGATTTTTATAGATTAAGTTTTTATCATGTTTTTGTGTTTAGAGAAGTGTTAAAACAAGTTAGAAACAAAGTCTTTTAGTCTGCAATTGTTCTTTGAGTTTTTGGTCAAAAAACTGTAATAGTAGTTTTAGTTTTAAGTTTTTGAAAAAAGCCACTTTTCAATCCAAATTTAGACAAGTTAAAGTAGGTTTTAGCTTTTGAAATTTCTTGCATAAGTAGTTCATAGTATGTATTTGATCTGTTTTAGCTTAAATTTTAGTTTAGAGCTTATTTGAGTAGCTTAAAGTAGGCCTGCATTTTTGTCGCTAAAAACTAAAAAGAAACCAAAAAAGATAAGATTTTAGTGTAAACAGCTTTTTCACTTAGCTTTTTCTTTGCTTATTTGATTTTCAAAATGCTTTTTGATTGTTGATTTAGATAGCTTGTTGTATAAGCTTTAGAGTGTTATAAGTCATTAAGCCATAATGATTTATTTTCTAGCTTAAAAATGAGCTAGAAAGTGCCCTTGTTGGTTGTTTTAGTAGGTTTTGGCCAAAAAGCTTATTTGCTTTTCTGAGCTTATTGGCTTTGTTTTGTTTATGTTTAGTCTTGCTTATTAGGTTAGTTTTAAAGCCCTGTTAGCTTATTTAGTTTAGGACATAGCTTATTCAAGCTTATGAGCTTTTTCAATTTAGAATTCTAAGTTAAAAGCCTTTTAAGAGATTCTGTCATTTTTAAGCTTAGTCTAGCTCTTTTTATTTGCTTATTTTTGTTCCATAATGCTTATTAGGTATAGCTTATTGTTTGTTGTTAGCTTATTTGCTTTTCCTTAGCTTATTTAGCCTTAAAAAGCCAAACAGTTTAGGCCTTAAGCCTTTTTAGTTCTTTTTAGGTATACTGTCACTTTTAGGAGCTTATTTCTAGCTTATTTTAGGTTTTTATAAAAAGTCATTTCACAAAAAGTCCTTATTTTTAGCTTATCTAAAAAGCTGTTTCAAAAATTTTGCAAAATAAAAATACTTGGGAAATTGGGAAGTCATGGGTGAGCAAGGCTCGAACCCGTGACCTCCACAACCTCTACCAAGCATTTAACACACACCTCCACTACAACATGCCCTTGGGTCTTTTCCGGTTATTGTTTGCAAAATCAATTATATAACACCTTTTTAGCCATAAAGCTTTCAGCCCCTTTTTGCTTATTTTCTGCTTATTTAAATAAGTTGTTTAGCTCATTTTATTTTTCCTAGATTCAGCATTACTCAAAGTACTTTTTATAATTTTTTCAGAATTTTCCAAATTAGTTTAGTATTTTTTATTAATTTTTTAGATTAAATCCGTTTTTAATTCATAATAAATAATATAAAAGTCAAAAAAATATAATTCTTTTTTTTAAATTTTCTTTTATCATTTAGGATTTATAAAAATTTAATTTGCATTTGTAGGGTTAAATTTGTAGAATTTAGTTTTTTAAAGAACGGGATTTGAATCCCGTTATCGTTTTTAGTGTTTTAGCCTTAATTGCTTTCGTTTTTAGCGTGCTTTTACTTGTTTTTAGTATATTATTAGTAGAAATAGAAAACCAATCCAATTTGTGATATTCAAGCATAAATTCCCAAATATTACCTCGATTTTTAAATTCGCACCTTGTCGGAACACGACCCGGGAAGGTTTTTAGGGACTTTTACTTTGGGTAAAAGTTAATCATCCTTTTAAAAGCCTTACGGAATTCTTATTATTGATATTTTTGAGATAATTCTTATTATTATATATATATATATATATATACTAAAGGAATTATTTTAAGCGGAATTATTTTAAGTCATCAGTTTTTGGCGCCACTGCCGGGGAGGTTGTGAAACGATTATTGTGTTTCGTTTGAAGATTAGTGTTTGAAGACACTTCCCCATGAAGTTATCGCTTTCATTTGTGAATATATTTTTTATTACCATGTATTCAAAAATACCAAAAAGAATCAAAAACCAACAAAACAAATCGTGTTGTTAATCGTTATAATCGGCTCACCTTTGAATTACAAATTATGAGGGAGTATAAGCAGGGCTTGATCCAAGGAACATCGCCCAAAAATGAAGAACGCTTTTAAATTTTTTTTTCGCCCCTTTCGGCGTGGGATTAAAATTCCCTTCGCTCTGACTTGTGCCGGAATTTAAGAGCTACGTGCACTTTAACTTCGGTTACCCCCCCAAAAATAAAATAAATTGAGTTTTATTCATATTTAGTGCATGCGCACTCGTTCTCAAACTCGTAACCGTCCCCAACAACAAGTAACACCGAATATTTGAAAACCTTTATTCTTGAAGAAACCTATTTAAAGAATCAAGCTCCTCCTAGTTTACGATGGCTTTTTTTAGCTCCGATCAACGTACTATGGGCGCAATTGCTCCAGCACCCACGCTGGTTCGAGGATGCAATCGTTAGTCTCCGCGATCATCGCGGGAACACCTTGAGCTTAAACATGGTTTGCTCACTCTTGTGCAAAATAAACCATTTTTCGAACATGATAAAGAAGATCCTCATGCTCACATTCGATATTTCAACAAGATCACTTCTACGTTGAAGTTCCCAAACGTTTTGAATACGTCGATTAAGCTTATGCTTTTTCCATTCTCCCTCGAGGGGCCGCCCGGATTTGGCTCGAAAAAGAACCCCCTCGATCGATTCTTACTTGGGATGATCTTGTTTCAAAGTTTATCAACTAATTTTTCCCGCCCTCCAAAACAACAAACCTTCGAAATAAAATCACCAGTTTCCAACAACGTTTTGATGAATCTTTTAGTGAAGCATGGGACCGATTCAAGGATCTCCTTCGTGCATGCCCACATCATGTTTCTCGGAATTACAATCAACTCGCTACTTTCTACAATGCTTGAATTTCTAATGATAGATTCGTTGAATTCGCCTCGGGTGGTTAATTTTTTAGACAAACTGCCCCGGGCGACTTGCTTAGCCATCATCTTGAGAGCAAATCCAAAGTTTATTCTTCTCGAAGCAAAGCGAGTGTTATCCAAAGTGAGTTCGCGCTCTTCTACCCGGTAGTTTCACCCGATGTTTTCCGAACTTAAGATATGGTTGAAGCCTTGCTTCTAGATAAGGATAAAAACAATCCCAAGCTCCTGCTACCGTAAAAGCGGTCGAGGAAAGTTGTGTAACTTGCGGTGGTGCTCATTCTCACCGTAATTGTCCCTCCACCGATGGAAACGTTTATCGTGACAATATTCAAGAATACGTTTCTCAAGCCGCCGCGGTTAACTACAACCAAGGAAATTACGAGTTACCGTCTCCGAATGTTGCAAATCAAATTTCGATCCTCCGATTTTCCTCCGTTCAAAACAATCAAAACAATCAAAGAAATAATCAAAACCATTACAATCAAAACCGAGGAAATAATTACAACTAAATTCCAATTTTTCAACCCCAGCTTACCAAGCTCCGGCTTACCAAGCTCCATCTCCTCAAACATAAGGTGTGTCAAAGGATGACTTTCAAGTCTACATCAAAGCTAATGATGCGGTTATGAAAATATGCAAACCCAAAACCACAAACCATGCAAAAACCAATGACCCAATTTACGGACATGGTTACCAAATTCATGAATGCCAATACCGCCTCTACTTCGGCCTCAGGTTCTCTTCCTAGCAACACCGTTGCTAACCCGAGAGGTGATATGAAAGCCATCACCACCCGAAGTGGAGTTTCTTATGATGGGCCTCAAGTTCCACCTACGCTCTTTTCTTTCCTAACGGTGGGTGGAAACTCACGACCGAGTGTTGTAAAGGATACGGTGCAACCGAGCACCGAAAACATCCAACCTCCGGATGTCCGACCCAAAATGATGAGCCCGTTGTTGCTCCAAAGACTAAACCGACCATACCTTATCCTTCAAGGATTAACAAGGAGAAGCTCCATGAAAAAGATCCCCCAATTTTTTATCTTTGAATTGTATGGGAGATTTTTAGATCTCCGCTTCGAGCTAAGGCTTGTATGGATGCTCTCCTAACATGCCAAATTTGCCACCAATGTTTAGAAAGCTTCTCAATAACAAAGATAAGATAATTGACTTAATCAAGACACTGGTGAATGATAATTGCTAGGCGGTTATCCTCAAAGAGTTTCCCGAAAAACTTGGAGACCCCGGTAGATTTCTTATACCGTGTGATTTTTAGGAGATGGATGAATGCTTAGCCTTGGCCGATCTCGGTGCAAGCATCAACCTAATGCCTCTTTCCGTATGGGAAAGGCTAAATCTCCCGGATTTGACCAAGACCCGAATGATACTTGAACTTGCCGACCGAACGATTTCTACTCCAACCGACATCGTGCAAGAGGATTTGTTTTCGTTGAAAGTTGGAACATTTTCGTTTTCGCGACTTCGTAGTCTGTTGATATATATTGCCGCTCCTCGGGGTTCCCTTTGATTCTCGGGAGGACCTTTCTTGAGGGACGGCACGGAGCTTTAATTGATGTTTTCACGGTGAGCAAATTGGGGATCCCCTTCGAGGATGATGGACCAAATCCATAAAAAACATTCAAATTTTGGTGATACTAAGGGGGAACATTTCTTTCCTACAATTACTATTGAATCGGGTAAAACCCTGGGTTAAAGGCCCCCTTGGTTTGGGGGGGGGGGGTAGGGGGTGGGGTGGGGGAGGGGGGAGAAAGGGTTTGCTCAAGAAGTCTTGGATTTCAACTTCCAAGAGTGGCATCCCACCCCAACTATGGAAACCATCCTTTCTAATTTCTTCCCTCTCTCCCTCTTTTGAGGGAGGTGACTTCATTTTGGAAGAGATCGAAGCTTGTCTTACTAGCGAATCAATTCCACCGGGAATTAAGGATGCCGACTTCAATCCAAAAGAAGACCTTCTCACCCTTGAAAGATTGCTTAATTCTGTACCCCATCTCTCCACCCCTCCCTTCCGGAAAGAAATGAAACCAAAATTTGGGCACTTAAGACCATTGAACCCTTCTTAGTTTTGGGTGGTGGATTTTTTTTTTTTTTGGAAATACACTCCCCCCCAGTACTGGGGGGACGGGGGGGTGGGGGGCCTTTTGGAGCTCCAAAAAAAAAAAGGGGGGGGTGGAAGTGGGGGACTTTTTAACCATTCCTCAAATTCCCTTTTTGGTGGAAAGGTTTTATACCCGGGGCGGGTTTTTTTTGGAGGGTACCGATAAATTAGCTGTCATGATCGCTAAAGACTTAAAAGATGAGGACAAGACCGCTCTTCTTAAGGTTCTTAGATCACATAAGCATGCCATAGCTTGGAAGATTTCGGATATTAAGGGAATAGATCCAAAGTTTTGTACTCATAAGATTTTGATGGAAGATAATTGTTAAACCACGGTGCACCATTCAAGACAGGTTTTAACCAAAAATTCACGAGGTTATCAAGAAAGAAGTTATCAAACTTCTTGAAGCAGGATTAATTTGTCCCATCTCCGATAGCTCGTGGGTTAGCCCCGTCCATTGTGTGCCCAAGAAAGGTGGTATAACCGTAATTAAAAATGATGACAATGAATTGATACCTACTCGATTAATTACGGGATGGCGTGTATGCATTGACTACCAAAAGATAAATGATGCCACCCATAAAAATCATTTTCCATTACCGTTTATGGACCAAATGCTTGAGAGACTCACGGGAAACGAAATACTTATTATTTTTTTTTTTTTTTTTTTTTTTTTTTTTCTAGTTGGTTTCTCGGGGTTAGTTTCAATCCAATTGACCCCAAAAAGGGACCAAGAGAATACCACCTTCACTTGCCCTTACGAAACTTTTGCCTACCGACGCATGCCTTTTGGCTTATGTAATGCTCTGGGCACGTTCTAAAGGTGTATGATGGCCATTTTTCACGACATGATCGAGGAAACAATGGAGGTCTTCATGGATGGTTTCTCGGTCTTCAGGGATTCTTTCTCTTCATGCCTCTCCCATTTAGATAAAATGCTCAAAAGGTGCGAAGACACCAATCTTGTTCTAAATTAGGAGAAGTGCCATTTTATGGTCAAAGAGGGCATCGTCCTCGGCCATAAAATTTCTAAGTCCGGGATTGAGGTCGATAGAGCCAAAGTTGATGTAATAGCAAAATTACCTCATCCCACAACCGTCAAAGGAGTTAGAAGTTTTTTAGGACATGCCGGATTTTACCATAGGTTTATTCAAGACTTCTCAAAAATCTCCCGACCAATGACCCACCTTCTAGAGAAAGAAACCCCATTTATCTTTTCCAAGGAATGTGTAAAGGCGTTTAACGCCCTTAAGAAGAAATTGACCGAAGCACCGATTTTAGTTGCCCCCGATTGGGACCTACCGTTTGAGATTATGTGTGATGTTAGTGACTTTCGGTTGTGGCAGTTTGGGGGCAACGTAAGACCAAACATTTTCAACCGATACACTATGCAAGCAAGACTATGACCGACGCTCAAGCTCATTATACTACTACGGAAAAAGAGCTTTTAGCCGTAGTGTATGCTTTCGAGAAATTTCGGCCATATCTTGTCTTGTCGAAAACAATAGTGTATACGGACCACTCGGCTCTTAAGTATCTTCTCGCTAAACAAGATGCTAACCGAGATTGTTCGTTGATTCTTACTCCAAGAATTTGATGTCATTATCCGTGATAAAAAAGGAGGCGGCGAATCTAGGATCGAACACTTGTCTAGATTAGAGAACCCCACAAGTGACTCCGAGAAATAGGAAAATTACGGAAACATTTCCTCTCGAAACACTTGGTATGGTGACTTTTCGTAGTGATGCTAGTACCCCATGGTTTTTCGACTTTGCAAATTACCATGCGGGGAATTTTGTTATGAAAGGGATGTCATCCTAACAAAAGAAGAAATTTTTAAAGAACGTTATAGCATTATTTTTGGGTTACGACCTCCTTGTTTAAAGTTGTGCGGGATCAAGTGATTCGGCGATGTGTTTTGGCCAGAAGCAATGATATCCTTTCGCTGTGCCAAATGGACCACCGGGGGAAACATGGTGCAACTACAACTGTAGAAAG
The DNA here is from genome assembly GCA_026074375.1 of Tanacetum coccineum. Lineage (NCBI taxonomy): Eukaryota > Viridiplantae > Streptophyta > Magnoliopsida > Asterales > Asteraceae > Tanacetum > Tanacetum coccineum. The sequence continues at coordinate 8,120 of BQNB010057845.1, forward strand.
TCTTTGATTCGGGATTTTATTAGCCGACTATTTATCGAGATGCCCATGACTTGGTTACACGGTGTGACGTTGTCAACTGTCCAATGGAAAATCTCACAAAGGGATGAAATGCCACAAAATGCAATCCAAGTTTGTGAGATCTTTGACGTATGAGGCATCGATTTTAAAGGACCGTTCCCGTCTTCACAAAGGAACAAGTATATACTCGTGGTCGTCGATTATTTGTCGAAATGGGTTAAAGCGAAAGCGCTCACCACCAATGATGCCCGAGTTGTTTGCAAAATTTTAAAATATCTCTTCGCCCGATTTAGGACCCCTCGAGCTATAATTAGTGATCGCGGTACCCATTTTTGCAATGACCAGTTTGCAAAGGTCATGCTTAAATACGGAGTATCACTCGTCTTCCGACGCGTATTTCACCCCCAAAAAAAGTGGGCAAGTTGAGGTTTTAAATCGTGGTTTGAAATGTATTCTTGAGAGGACCGTAGGTGAAAACCGTGCTTCTTGGTCTGATAAGCTAGATGATGCATTATGGGCCTTCCGTACCGCATTCAAGACACCCATTGGGTGCACCCCTTATAAGTTAGTGTACAGAAAGGCTTGTCATCTTCCTATCGAGCTCGAGCATAAGGCCTATTGGGCCTTAAAGCATTGCAATTATGACCTTGTTACTGCGGGTGATCACCAAAAAGTTCAAATGAATGAATTAAATGAACTTCGTGATCTGGCCTATGAGAACTCTTTGATCTACAAAGAGAAGACAAAGAGGACCCATGACTCCAAGATCAAGAACCGCATTTTCAACGTTGGTGATCGAGTCCTCCTCTTTATATCTAGATTAAATATTTTCTCGAGCAAGCTTAAGACCCGCTGGACTAGACCATTCACCGTTACCTAAGTATTTCCATATGGCACCGTCTAGTTATCTCAAACCGACGGGCCAAACTTCAAGGTGAATGGTCATCGACTTACACACTACTTTGGAGGGTACATACCACTGATGGTTGTCCTGGATCTCCAAACCTTCCCCATGGACAACTAAATTCGAGGACGGGTCAAGCTTAGTGGCCTTAAACAAGCGCTTCGTGGGTGGCAACCCATGCTTATCCTAATATATTTATATAATAGTAACGAATAAGTGTGTTGTGAGGAGGCTCACCTCTTCCTTTCTCGTGCTTTGTGTTTTGTTGTATGTCCAGGATTGCTCGGATTTTGAAGCCTCTCGTTCTCATGGTTTTGTCCTTCGTTCACTCGAGCTTCACATCCTCAGCTTCATTATGGGAATCCAATATCCAAATCTTATCGACTAACGTTTATCTTTGAGCACACTTAATAAACGGCTTTAGATTTACGTTGAGACCCTTCTTAAAACATTGAGGACAATGTTCAATTCTAGTATGGGGGATCTATCGATTTGATTGTACCTGCAGCCGTTGTTTTCACGTAATCCCGTTTTTACCACCAAAATACCAAAAAAATGAAAAATTTTGAAAATTTTCAAAAATAAAATAAGTGTTTTATCACAATGTTGACTTTCCTGCTGGGTAGAATAAGAATAAATTTTGACTCGATCGAGCGTGTTGAGCTCTAGCTTGTCCCTTAACTTTTAGACTAAGCATTCGCGGATCTTTTTATTAAAGATTTCAAATTTGCGAAGAATGAGAAATGATAGAGTTAATTATGAGTTAGATGCTAAACAAGGATTAGTTGGAAATCTTAAGAGCTCATAAGTGTAGTTTGTGGCTTTTTCTCCCATAAGCTCCTAACCGGACTAATAATACGTGCTATTTTCAAAAATTAAACTTAAATCAACAATTTTTGATATTGAAGCTTTATTAATGTAGTCGACAACATTAATTTATTTAGTCTTAGTTCAAATTTATACTTAAATTTTCTAAAAAGAAGTTTTCTCTATATATCGTGGTAATATAAAATATAAAAAAAATGATGAGTTATAATTATAAACTGTGGGCTAATAAAAGTTTGTTGCATCTTGCCGGCTCACAACCGATGTTGCAACCTTCTAAAGAAGGCCCATAGTAAGAATAATAATCCGAGGCTGATAAAAGTTTGCTCCATCTTGCCGGCTCACAACCGAAGTTGCAGCCTTCTAAAAGGTCGAGGATTTCCTTTGTTAAAAGTATAATTATATTAAGTGTAATAAATATGATTTAATAAATATAGGGTAAATCTATTTTTCTTAAATTTAAATATGCTTTTGAACTAAGACTAATTCGTTTTAAGATTGTGGTTTTTCTAAATGAATTGTTTTATTAACGGGAAGCCTAAGAATTTTTGAAACCGAAGGTCCGTGAGTTCCGATACTATTCTCTGTGGGGTGTCAAAAGCCTGGTCACCTAAGCCGGTCTCGGATGGGAGGTGCCGAGAAGAAAGTCGCTATATGGAATGATCTCGCCTTCAAAATTATAATTCTTGGGTGGAACGCAAAGCAATAGAAATATTGCAATTTTCTTAAAAAGGTTGATCCATGGTTGAAATTCGAAATAAGCACACTAACCTAAGATATAATAATTGTCGGGAGCAAAAAGTTTTACAAGGTACAAGTATGAGTAGTGTTATCATCTTAACTTATATTTAACGGTGATTTCAATTTTAAGCTTGGTTTGGGACAAGTGAAAAGTCGGGGACGATGAATTTATCTTTTTGAGCATTTTAGGATTAAAGTGCTTTTGTTCTGTGACCCGAAAAGTTATAAAAATAACAAAAGTCAAGCGTTCTAGTTAGTTGCTTAATATGAAAAGTACAAAAAATGAGAAAAAGGAAAAATACAAAAATATGTGTGGGAATAAGTGTAAATATTTAAAAATGGTAAAAACGGGGCTTTTTCAAAGCTATTGATTCTTTAATTCCCCTTGATGAACACTTAGCTACTTTTCGAGGTAATTAGTCGAGGGGGATTGAGATTTTTGGTTTTCTTAAGTGTTTACTTATGGCATTGCGTGAGGACACGGCAATAGTTTAGTATGGGGGATTTTGGTATGTGCTTAATTACGCATACCTTTTGCCTATAAAAACGTGCCTAAAATGACCAAAATATACCAAAAATACATTGTATTTGTGTGTTTTATGATTTATGATTGTTCTGCAGGAACGGATATCATAAAAGGACAAAAATCAAGTCAAAACGGACAAAACCGAGCACGGGATTGGAAAGAGCGTGAAAAACCAAAAAGTCAGAATCAAAGTCAACCAAAAAGTCAACCAAGTCAAAAGTCAAAGCCGAAGCCAAAACCGAAGAAATACTTAATGGGCCAACCCGCACCCATCTAATGGGCCGGGGCAGCCCATTAAGCATTTATATCAAGCTTAATAAAACTTTTAAGTTTATGAAAAGCCCTTAAGCCATTAAACTTAAACCGGCCAACCATTGCCCAAACATTTAACAATCTTAACATCTGTTCACCTTACACCGTTAGTCCTCAAGGACTAACATTGTTAGTCCAAAAGGTGATAACAGTGCAATCACATAACAAAAAAATAGGGCAAGCGCCCGTTAAACTAAAACAAACGCACCCATTTCCTGCCCTACTATTCATCCGTCACTTTCACTCGTCTTGCACCCCTCTGGACCCAAAACTATCACCCCTATTCTACCCTATACCATAAACAACAATGCCCGTGGGCAATCCTCTAAACAAACACATTCATCCATGAAAAAGACAAGAAATCTGAAGGGTGGGGGGGGGGGGGCCCCCCGGGCCTGTAATTGATGGACTTGGAGAGCAAGCAAAATGGATGGCTTTGATGAGTTTTGGACTTCTCTTACACAAAAAACACACCCTTGAGCTGACTCACAGAAGTAGCACAAAGAGTGAAGACCCAAGACCTTTGATATCTATATAAATATGACCCTTTGTAAGCCCTGGAGGCAAGTAGTTTTTAGTTTAAGTCTTTTCAGCTTATATTTAAGTCTTTTGTACAGTTTCTTAAAGCATTGTACTGTTTTATTCAAATTTAATAAAAGTTAAGTTTTTATGTTAAATCTATTTTTAAGTTAATGCTTTTATGTTTTAAAAACATTTTATAAGCTCACATAAGCTCTTTTTACCTGTTTACTTAAGTTGTTTACTTAAACTATTCAAGCTTTTCCATAGCTTGAAGTGTTTAAGCCTTTTACCAAAAACCACTAAAAAACTAAAAATGGATGACAAGCCAAACCTGGAAGGGCTTGTGGGTATTTACTAGCTTGTTTTAAACAAGCTAGAGCTTGTAGATCAGCTTATTGCAAGCTTATTTGCCCTGTTTTGAGCAAGGGCTTTGTAAGTCTTCTTGTTTTCATTTTATAGCTTATTTACTGTTCCTTTGCTTATTACAGCTTATCTTTTCTTATTGCTTGTTTGTATCTGCTTAGTATAGATTATTAATGATGTTTGTAGCTTATATTGCTTAGTTGTAGTTTAAAAATCTATAGTTCAAAGTTTTGCTTTAAATTTGTCAAAAATAGCTTAAAACTAGCATTATCTGTTTTGGCTTATTTGATGCTTAAAGCTCCCTGATGAATTGGCTTATATTGTTGCTTAGACTTATTAAACATCTGGTCTTTAAGAAAACATAGCTTAAAATCTATTAATCAGTTTTAAAATGTTAAAATCATTGTAAAAGGGTGATGTTTGGTCTTAACTGGTTCATGGGTCATTAAATGGGTCAAACTAGTTGTGCCTTTTATGGCTCATCTCTGTTTTAACCTTAATTGATAATAAAAGTTAGTTTTCATAAGTTGTTAAGTGTTAGGACTTGATTTTAAGGTTTTAATAAGTTATAGTTTGAAATTGTGGTGATTTAACAAGTTTAATCAGTTCATAGGATTATATTTTTGTAGATTAAGTTTTTACCATGTTTTTGTGTTTAGAGAAGTGTTAAAACAAGTTAGAAACAAAGTCTTATAGTCTGTAATTGTTCTTTGAGTTTTTGGTCAAAAAATTATCATAGTAGTTTTAGTTTTAAGTTTTTGAATAAAGCCACTTTTCAATCCAAATTTAGATAAGCTAAAGTAGGTTTTAGATTTTTAAATTTCTTGCATAAGTAGTTCATAGTATTTATTTGATTTGTTTTAGCTTAAATTTTAGTTTAGAGCGTATTTGAGTAGCTTAAAGTAGGCCTGCATTTTTGTCCCTAAAAACTAAAAAGAAACCAAAAAGATAGGATTTTAGTGTAAACGGCTTTTTCACTTAGCTTTTTCTTTGCTTATTTGATTTTCAAAATGTTTTTTTATTGTTGATTTAGATAGCTTGTTGTATAATCTTTAGAGTGTTATAAGTCATTAAGCCATAAGTATCCATTTTCTAGCTTAAAAATGAGCTTGAAAGTGCCCTTTGTTGGCTATTTTAGTAGGTTTTGGCCAATAAGCTTATTTGCTTTTCTGAGCTTATCGGCTTATTGGCTTTGGTTTGTTCATGTTTAGTCCTGCTTATTAGGTTAGTTTTAAAGCCCTGTTAGCTTATTTAGTCTAGGACAGAGCTTATTCAAGCTTATGAGCTTTTTCAGTTTAAAATTCTAAGTTAAAAGCCTTTTAAGAGATTCTGTCATTTTTAAGCTTAGTCTAGCTCTTTTTATTTGCTTATTTTTGTTCCATAATGCTTATTAGGTATAGCTTATTGTTTGTTGTTAGCTTATTTGCTTTTTCTTAGCTTATTTAGCCTTAAAAAGCCAAACAGTTTAGGCCTTAAGCCTTTTTAGTTCTTTTTAGGTATATTGTCACTTTTAGGAGCTTATTTCTAGCTTATTTTATGTTTTTATAAAAAGTCATTTCACAAAAAGTCCGTATTTTTAGCTTATCTAAAAGGTTGTTTTAAAAATTTTGCAAAATAAAAATACTTGGGAAATTGGGAAGTCATGGGTGAGCAAGGCTCAAACCCGTGACCTCCACAACCTCTACCAAGCATTTAACACACACCTCCACTACAACATGCCCTTGGGTCTTTTCCGGTTATTGTTTGCAAAATCAATTATATAACACCTTTTTAGCCATAAAGCTTTCAGCCCCTTTTTGCTTATTTTCTGCTTATTTAAATAAGCTGTTTAGCTCATTTTATTTTTCCTAGATTCAGCATTACTCAAAGTAATTTTTATAATTTTTTTAGAATTTTCCAAATTAGTTTAGTATTTTTTTATTAATTTTTTAGATTAAATCCGTTTTTAATTCATAATAAATAATATAAAAGTTAAAAAAATATAATTCTTTTTTTTTAAATTTTCTTTTATCATTTAGGATTTATTAAAATTTAATTTGCATTTGTAGGGTTAAATTTGTAGAATTTAGTTTTTTAAAGAACGGGATTTGAATCCCGTTATCTTTTTTAGTGTTTTAGCCTTAATTGCTTTCGTTTTTAGCGTGCTTTTACTTGTTTTAGTATATTATTAGTAGAAATAGAAAACCAATCCAATTTGTGTTATTCAAGCATAAATTCTCAAACGTTACCTCGATTTTCAAATTCGCACCTCGTCGGGACACGACCCGGGAAGGTTTTTAGGGACTTTTACTTTGGGTAAAAGTTAATCATCCTTTTAAAAGCCTTACGGAATTCTTATTATTGATATTTTTGAGATAATTCTTATTATTAATATTTTATATATATATATATATATATACTAAAGGAATTATTTTAAGCCATCAATGCCCGTTTTTCTAAAATAAAAACGCAACTATAACCAAACTAGAGTTTTTTTAAAACCTCAAACATGATAAAAGTTTACTAGCCCGAGCATTCCGTCGTTTTTCCTAGATTATGCATAGATTGATCAACTATGCCTAATTCATGAAGGATCATGGAATGATAGGGGGTAGTTTCCTTAAGTTGTGTTAGGGTGAACATAAAATCCTAAGATCATCTGAAAATGCCTTGGCCATGAACGTACATGTTGCAAATATGTACTTTCACCTTATACTCTTGCACGAAATTCTCTATGCTTGTTGTTATCTTAATCGTCATTGCTTGTTTTACATGTTGCCTTATTTGCATTACATGTCGCCTTGCATGTTGTTATATTCCTATTATCTGGCCACTATCGCCCATGCTTATCTTGCATATTTGTCTTGCAAGTTTTACATGTGGCCTTATTACTATATGATCTCTATCGCTTATACTTGGCTGACATGCTTGCCTTGCAATGCTCTATATGTCGGCATACATACTCATACTTTGATATTGCTTACTTATGTACCAGCATGCCTATACTATTATTTTCTATTCTGAATACTATACTAAACACTATTTTGAATACGTCCCAACATTGAGTTGTCAGATAGCCAACGTTAAATACATCATTTTGGATATATCATTTGGTTATACTAATTGGGATACACTACTTTGAAAACATTATTTTGAAATATTTCTTTATATACTAATTTGGGTACACAACTAGTCAGTTGATGCTCTATGCTATTTCATCACAGTTATCACATGCCCTGTCTCCCCCGCACTACTCACTTGTTAGAAAGTCTGAATACACCGCATTCTAAACCGACGAATTGGATTATATCCTTAGTCACACTAAGAATAACTCACTGACCAGCCTAGCCGCAATTAGTGGTCTTGTCATACAATTAGGACCTTGGAGACTACAAATAGAACAATAGGTTTCATGAGAAAGTGATACCCTCAGGATGAGTTCTTCATGTCAGCCGTAGTAATAGTACCCGCCCTAATGTTTGTGTTCCGAAGATGGTATCAATATGGACGACCCGAAGTCCTTCAGTCAAATTTTCTATACAATTAAAACATTTTCTTACAAACCTTACGAAGTACAAAATTTAGGATTTCTATGGTTGATAGTTTTAATTATAAACCGTTTCGAACACATATTCAAACGTCAATTTTTTTGAAAGTCAAAATTCAGACCACATATGAAAAATCGCTTAGTCGATACACAAATTTTACAGACATCTTTTCACATGACTATAATGTTAGGATCCAAGATCTGGACTCAACTAGGGTATGAATAACATTGATTGATTAAGCACAGCGGAATAAGAACATAAGAACACAATCAACATTACTAATAAGGTTTTCTTTATTGAACATAAAGAAACTAACTACTACTACTACACTACACACGCTCTATGCGTTTTTCAGACTCTCATTGGAGAAGTCTGCTATCAATGGATGAATGTAACCTAGACGCCTCCCCTCTTTATATAATAGAGGGAGGTTACAAACCCTAGCTTACTAACAAAGCTATCTATCTATTACATATTAGGTCCTTCATTGTTTCTTCTTTCTTCATTTCGTCTAATAGGTTTTGTAATCTTCAAATCTGTAATCCCAACAATCTTCCCCTATTTGATATTACAAAACAACCTGCATGAAGAAACAATGCTAAAACATGTCATCACAATAATAAGCTGCACACCATAAATCTTCTTCCCCTTTTTGTAATCATCGAATAGGGGTCTTGTGCAATTCGGAAATGCTTCCCCTCAAGTGATGCATGTAGATGGTAAGTATATAATCAATAAGCTTCCCCTTAAAATTATACTAACCATTTCATGAATCTCGGACTTTAATTAGCTTGAAATAGTAGGTATTAATGAAACATCCAAGTGCAATAACATTCGCCTCTCTCATGTAACTGTTACCTCAGCTGGCGATCTACCTCAATCCTTATTGCATCTCACAAAAAGGGTGAACTTGTTACATAATCGATTAAAAAGCCAATGCATCAAACGTCTTCACAATATCCTTATTTGATTCAGTGCGTACAAGACATGTTTATCACACCTAGTTATGGTTCATCGTTGGTCCCTGACCTACCTCCCCATAACCGTCCATCGAAGTCTCATCGAATCACAACAATAATAAGACTGTTTGATCCCAGATCAATACGAGTATTTATTACCAGACACAAACGTAAATTCGTATCTTAGCTATGATTCATCGCTGATCCCTGATCAAAACTCCTCCATAGCTAGTTGAAATAATAATGTGTGTGGTCCCGGACCAAAACACGACATTATTATGTTATGTAATAAACCACTCATGAACACCAAACCAAATCAAGAAGAAGTAACCAAGCCATAAGCATCACATCGTCCAAGATCCAAGGGCGTCTGAGGACCTATAAACCAGCAGCAATAACAAAACAATATCGAACAAGGCAAGCAGAAGAAACCATAAGCAGACCAGCAGGAACCATAAAGCCTACCAGCAGGAACCATAAAGCCTACCAGCAGAAACTTATAGCGACCAGCAGAAACCGAGACCAACAATTAACATGAACATAATGAAACCAGCAAGAACCAAGTGACCAGAACTAACCACACACGACCAACCAGTATTAACCGAAGACAGAATTAACTCGTAAATGACCAGTACTAACCCATCAGGTACCAGTATTATCCTTTTATTCAACCACTTCCATCAACAGCAGCCCATAAACTTAGCAGCTCTAATATCCACATCTAACAAACATATGAAATAAATAGAGAAACAAAACCTAATCCCTAAAGATCAGGGATTTCACAACCACCGAATCTTATCCCATATACATCAGACGTAGTCAAACAGAAAAATAAATCCATTCATACCTGCTCACACATCCTTTAACAACCTGTTGCGACTTTTCTTTTAAACCTGCTGTTTTCATTGTAACTACGACCACCTGCTGCTGTTATCACACGTCCACCAGCAGATCCATAAAGTAGATAAACTAAAACAGCAGAAACAAACATAGAACTCGTACAGATACTTTTTTTTTAAGTATCCAGACGACGCCTTAAAAGTGTCACAAAATCGTCGCAAAATCTGTCACAAAACAGCATCTCCTTCCTCCTATATGCTTTAGCAACACATGATTTGTCACTGTTCTGTCGCTAATCAGTCACATAGCTGTTGCAAAACTGTCATAGATCTGTCCCATATCCATCAGCGACACTTTTTCTGTAGCAAAGTTGTCGCTAATTCATGGATCCTGCTGTTTCTTGATGCTGCTGTCACGAACAAACAACCTGCTGCTTCATCATTATCAACCGATCTGCTGCCATACACGAATTAGGGTTCGGGGAGAAACCCTGCCGCCTTTTAATAATAATAACAGAAAAATAAATTATACAGGAAAACCTTATTAAACCCTAGATCGAGAGCCACGAGGCTCTGATACCACTTGTAGAATCCAAGATCTGGACTCAACTAGGGTATAATAACAATGATCAAAACACAGCGGAATAATAATTAAGAACAAGATCAAAGTTACTAATAAGGTTTTCTTTATTGAACATAAAGAAACTAACTACTACTACTACTACTACTAAACACTCTATGTGTTTCTAGACTCTCATTGGAGAGACTAGCTATCAATGGATACCGTAACCTAGACGCCTCCCCTCTTTATATAATAGAGGGAGGTTACAAACCCTAGCTTACTAACAAAGCTATCTATCTATTACATATTTGGTCCTTATTGTTTCTTCTATCTTCATTTCGGCATATATGTTTTGTAATCTTCAAATCTGTAATTCCCAACAAGATCTACAAGAATAGTTTCCTCTGATGAAGCTAGTTTGGGTGATCAGGAGGATGCATCCAAATAGGGGAGGAAAATTAATTATATTGATGCTGATATAGATATTACCCTGGTGAATGATGCTGTAAATGATCAAGATATGTTTGATGTTAATGATCTTGCTGGTGAAGAAGTATTTGTTGCAGAACAAGGAGTTCCTGATAGTAAGAAAGATGATGCTACTCAAGTTAATATTGTTGTTACAACAGTTAGTACTGCCAGTACAATTCCAGTTAGTACTGCTACAATAACTGAAGATGAAATAACTTTGGCTCAAGCACTGGCAGAATTAAAAAGTGTAAAACCTAAGGTTACTACTGCTACAACAGCAACTACTAAAGGAATTCTTCTTCAATAGCCAAGTGAATCAATAACAACAACAATTCCTTCAAAGGACAAAGGTAAAGGTATAATGGTAGAAGAACCTATAGAGACGAAGAAAAAAGATCAAATCGGCTTTGATGAACAAGAAGCTATAAGATTACAAGCTAAATTTGATGAGGAAGAGATGATTGCAAAGGAAAAAGATAAGGCCAATGTAGCCTTAACTGAAGAATAGGAAGATATTCAGGCAAAGATTAAGGCTGATCAATTATTAGCTGAAAGATTGCAAGCAAGAGAACAAGAAGAGATGACCACTGAAGAAAGGGCTATATTATTTCAACAACTCTTAGAGAAAAGAAGAAAGCACTTTGCAGCAAAAAGGGCAAAAGAAAAGAGGAACAGGCCACCTACAAGAACTCAACAAAGGAGTATTATGTGTACCTACCTGAAGAATATGGTAGGATGGAAGCCCAAAGACTTAAAGAACGAGTCCTTTGCCAATATTCAATAATTATTTAACAAAGCTATGAAAAGTGTAAACACATTTGTAGCTATGGATACAGAATTGGTGAAAGGTGGTGAAGTAAGAACTAGAGCAGAGATAACACAAGAAGGAAGTTCTAAGAGAGCAGGAGATGAGCTAGAACAAGAGAATGAAAAGAAGCAGAAGGTGGATAAGGATAAAGAAACAGCTGAACTTCAAAGTCTAATGAAAGTTGTTCCTGATGAAGAGGAAGTAACAGTTGATGCTATTCCTTTAGCTACTAAGCCTCCAAGCATTGTTGACTTCAAGATTCTTAAAGAAGGAAAGATCAGTTACTTTCAAATTATAAGAGTTGATGAAAGTTCAAAGAGGTACTCAGCCTTTATTCATATGCTTAAAAGCTTTGACAGGGAAGATTTGGAAAATCTGTAGAAATTGGTAAAAGTTAAGCATGGGTATACAAGGCCAGAAGAGGACTATGAGAGAGTGTTATGGGGTGATCTAAAGACAATGTTTGAACCTCATGTAGAAGATCTAGTGTGGAGGAATCTATAAGGAAACAAAGTTTTGATTTAGAAGCTATTTGATTCTTGTGGAGTATATTTTGTGAGGTTTCAAAATCTGCATGCCTTTATGTTGGTAGAGAAAAAGTATCCCTTTACAAATGCTACAATCACAGATATGCTGAATAAGAAGCTGCAAGCTGATCATTGGAATGACATGTGTTTTCAGCTTCTTAAGCTCATCACAAAACAGCTCAAGAATCAATAATGTGTTTGGAAGCATCCTCCTGGTGATTAATGAAGCTTTTAATAAAGAAACTTGATGATTTTGAAGATAAATATCAAGTTTAGGGGAGGATTGTTGGGATTAAAAAACTTCTTGATGATCTTAGAGTTACTACTGCTAAGTTTTGTGATACTGCTGCTAAGCATAAATTAGTGTTGTTAGTAATCTTAATGAAAAATATGCTAAGTAGTTAGTACTGCTAGTTTCTACTGCTAGTGTAAGTTACTACTGCTAGTGTATGTTACTACTGCTAGTTACTACTGCTAGTGTAACTTAGTACTGCTGGTGAAGATTGAAGAAAATATTCTAAGTAGTTACTACTGCTTGTACACAGTTAATGCTGCTGGTGTATAAGTTACTACTGCTAGTGTTTCGAGTTAATGCTGCTTGGTAAGAAAGTTACAACTGCTGAAAGATTACAACTGCTGGAAGAGTTTATGCTGACAGAGAAAAGATCAAAGACTTATCAGAGAAAGAATAAAAGGATTGAATGTGATTCAAGATTTACTTATGTGATAAGTATGAGATTATTTATGGAATAGAACATGGTGAATATTCAAAGGGTTTAAAATAAATTGTAAATCGACTATGCTTTCTTGGTGTATAAAAAGGAGGTCCTAGGGCTATAGAGTTATAAATGATTTATCTGTATCAAGGAATCAAAATCAAGTCATTCATAGAGTTGTTTCATAGCTTCAAGGTTTTGTAACCCTAATACTAGGAGAGTATTCGTATTATTAGTAATAATAATATTAGAGCTTTTATTGTTGAATTATATTGTTCTGTGTTACTATTTCATTAAAGAATTATTCTTATATTAAAGATTAGATTCCGCATAATCTTTAGTATTATCAAACAAAGTTTCTTAACTAAGTTGTGTTAGATTTATCTAGCATAACTAAACCTTACACAAGCTAAGGAATTCAAGATCCATTCAAGTGGGATCAACATCATTTTAACATAATCCACGCTTGATCGTTAAATCTCGACACTTAAAGTTTATTAAAAATCACGTTTCGTCCTCTAACCGAATCGACACAAAATAAGTTTTCACAAAATTTTCTAAGTGTGGGATTTTTACAAAATTTTGGCACAACCCGTTCGTTTATACAACATTTCCCAAGATTTAAAAATCTCAATTCTAACACTTTTTCCCAAATTCTCAAGTCCAAATACTTTTCCCAATTCTCACCAAATCCTTCGACTAAACGCCAAATTCTATATCTCAAAATACTTTAACAAAACGCATTTCCCTCCATCGACTTTCAATATTGACACGATACATGTTTTACGTTTAAAAATCCACTTTAAACGTATTTAACTACTAGTTTTCGCTTATTGGGCCTTAAGGCCCAATAGAAGTCCAAAACATATTTTCTAAGTTTTCCATAATCTGTTTTATTATTTTAAGTAGGAAGCCAAAATATAAGTCCAAAATATAAGCTTAAAAACCATTATAAGCTATAGGCCAACAACAAGCCGAATCAATATAAACCAAATTTGATTATAAGTCGAAACATAATAAGTCGAAACCAAATAAGCCATAAGCCGAAAATAAGCCGAACTGGATAAGCTATAATCAAAATAAGTCAAAACATAATAAGCCTCTATATATGCCAAAACCAAAAATAAGCTAAACTCAAATAAGCCGAAGCTAAATAAGCTCGAAATCAAATAAGCTATAAGCCTTTAAGCCGAAACAAATAAAAATAGGCCAAGCCTAATATTTTTTTCTTCTTTTCTTCCTTTAGTCGAAACCAACCAAAGCCCAACAATCACATAAGCTCAAACTATGCTTATTTTTAAGCATCTTTTGAAATAAGCCCAAAAAGTACTTTGACAAAATTATAAAAATACCACCACAACTAAAATATTCAAACTTTTGACCCTTGTTCCTTTTTTTTCGAGTTCGACGCAACCAAACACCCCTTTTTACACTTTTTGTTTTCAAAAATTGATTTTTATGACGATCAACTTGTACAACTAGTATTAAGACACCATAATAAGCATATAAGTACAACTTAAATCAAATTTAGAAAACTTATAACTTTGGCGAGTTTGGTTCGATTTTGATGCAAGAGAAAGACCCAAAAACCTTTTTCTATAACCCGCGTCTATCTAATATCAACCCACTATCGATCTTTTAACCTCGTGTTCTTGGTAATCTTCAAAAATTCAATGTTTCTTGTGGTTTGGTGCTTCATCCGAAATAGAGGGAGGGAAGAGAGATGTATTTTTTGTGTTTGATTTCAAAATGAGAATGAAATGTTGAGGTCATGACAAATTCTTTGTATCATGCATGAACAACCAAAGCTAAAAAAATCTTTGTTGTCTCCTCCTTGTGCACGTCCCAAATGGGAATCCTAGGGGGTCTCGGGTTCATCTTTTCATGTCGGGGTCACTTAAAATCTCAAAGTTTGATGATTTACAACGTTACCCAAGTTTAATTAATATTTTCATTGCGTTTAAAATTACTTTTCCATAAATCTATGTTATTTATACGACACATATCACCTTAATCTGCTACAAAAATTCAATTTAGACGCTGTCAGCGGGGTCAGGACCGAAAACACGATTTTTTTTAAAACTCAACCGAACCATCCTCACAATTATAAAAACATCTTAAATCTCAAAATACACTTTGTCAAAACCAAATTGCTTAAAATTTACACTTTAACGACCGTTACAGTCTTTTACTGAATTTTACGAAAATGACCGTTTTTCAGAAAACTTTCAAATCACACACCAACGATTTACGTTTTAAACCAACATTTTTTAAATCATGAATCTATTAAATAAATAATCTCATTACACACTTCCAAATCACTTAAACTTATTCCCAAACAAACTGTCATGCCGGTACGCGCTACGTGATGATTTTCAGGAAATCACGGGAAAGCTTCCCGGAATACTTAAAATACTAACCAAATACTCTGAAATAGAAAGACGAATCAAAATTGATTCTCTCCTAAAGATCAAGACTCCATCAAACTCCCGATTAAACAGTAACCGTTTTACCCAAAATAGTCAACTAAAGTCAACTTTTCAGCTTTCATCAAGAAAACTGACAAGATCGAAAGACTTCAAAATACAAAATTATAATATTTTATAATACTTAACCCTGGGTTAATTACCGGTTATCACATACAAGGGTCAAAAATTTGCTTTACATTAACTTTTTTAACTTGAGACCAAATTGTAGCATGTTTAAATATTATTTTTTTGTCAAGAACACAATTCGTGCATCGCACGAGTCTAACCTAGCTAAGTAACACGAATGGTTCATTAATTAAAGACTCATTCTACAACAAAGGTACATTTATGAAAAGTTAAATGAAGTGCTTCAAGTCTTATTATTTCAGTTGTATAATTCAATAATAACAATTAGAGTAAACTACATCGTTCATCCTTGTGGTTTGCGTTGACCGCAGCCTATCGTCCTTTGACCGAAAAAAATGCACCGTCCGTCCTTAAGTGGGAAACATTTTTTGCCGTCGGTCCCTCCCTTTAACGGCCCTTAATAACACTCGTTAAGTCATCTCATGTGATACTGACGTTGGGGTATATTGGTCTCTTTCCCCTCATTTTTAACTTCATCTTCTTCCTCTATACATCTTTATCTCCAACCATCATTACCTACCTGCATTGTTTTTCATTCGCCACTTTATTTAAAACACAACTCCAAAGCAAAACAACTAATTTAATAATACTATGCCACCATCATAATCAAAATAATCCCCATGTTCACAAATTAAAACCCCATTTTATAAGAAACCCACTTTATCATCACTCGATGATAACTTGACTTTTTTAGTATTGATTATTACAACGCATTCAGTATCTTTGAACAACTTATATTGATTTTACATCGCATCGATTATTGGTGGCACAATACACTCATAAACAAAAAACCCCTTTGCTTAAGTACATATTTTCCCAGATAACCACAAACCCTCAAAACTCAAGCCAAGGTCAACCTCCACCACCAAAAGATCGGACAACACCTCGAATCGAAAATCATCCACAACAATAACACCTTCAACCGTCGATCTAAAAACTTAAACCCAAATACAACTCTTGTTTATGTACGGGTATTCATAAAGCAATCAGAAGTATAAATCAATTTGTTTTGGTGTGCTTGTTAGGCAAAATCAAACAACACTAACATAAATTGCTGTAATTTAATCTAAATTGATTTATTGATGTGTGTTTTCACAGAAAAGTGCAGGCGTGTATGTGATGGGGAATATGATTTCAATTTGTTGATTTTTAATTTGTTATCGTTGCGATTGATTTTGTGGGTTTTGGTGTGGAAGTAACTGGGATTTGGGTATGTGTTTTCCTGCTTGTGATTTCTTGGTGACGTGAGATAATGATTGTGGTAGATTTTAATGGTTTTGTTGAATTATTGATGATTGATGATAATGGAGGTTTGTGTTCTTTTTGTGTTAGAAGATAAGGAAAAGAGAGAATAAGGAAGAGTGAAGCAGTGATTAGGAGAGTGAAATGTTAAGACCAAAATGCCTTCATGTGAGATGACTTAACGAGTGTTATTAAGGGCTGTTAAAGGGAGGGACCGACGGCAAAAAACGTTTCCCATTTAAAGACGGACGATGCATTTTTTTCGGTCAAAGGACGATAAGCAGCGGTCAACGCAGACCATAAGTACGTAAGGTGTAGTTTACTCTAACAATTAATCTACATGTGTGTTTACTTTTCACATTATTGACTACATCGTTTTTCGTAACTGGTAACTGTTCAGACAAACCCAAATCAATCGACATATAGTAGAACAAAGTAAAAGACGCATCAATGTATATGTATTTCGAACAAAAGTCACCAAATATCATAGCCCCGTAATGTTTAGGTATGATTTAACAATCAGAAATTCAATGGAAAATAAAGCATACTATTAACAAAGGCTATAATGAGCTCCCACATCAAGTAACAAAGATGCATGTGTTTGAATGAAAGGGGACTCAAGTAAGATCATCTTCCTCCATCTCCTTGGCCTTCAGCATCTCCTTCACTCTTAACAAAAGTGTGGTCTTCCAAGCATCCTATGTAAACAAAACATCAAATTAGTTTTTAAAGTTGAGTTAACTTTTTATCTTGTCCTCAAAAGTGTCATCAAAACCACCTAGACATTAGAACGTCACTAGCTATCAAATTGGTTTCGTTTATGCCACATGCACAAAGAATACTAATTAGAAAAAGGTATTACGAGCCCCTATCTCTAAAGGTTTACAACATCTATACATGGAAAATGATAAAAATGCCCATAAATATTATGTATCTATCTAAACTTGATACACTTTAGTAAATTCATGGGTATTTTTATCGAATTGCAACTTAAAGGCGGGAAAAGCTTATAAGTTGGTGACATTTTGTCATTTTAAAATTTGCAAGAAATTATTTTTCGCCAGCACTGGCATAAACAAATCTAGATTGATACCCAATGTTACTCTGAAAATTGTTTTGATATTTTGAAAAACCTTGAAAAATGATTCAATGTCAATAGCTTACACATGCATTATCCCAATATCACTACTAATACAAGTCAATAATCACATAATAAAAGTCTAACAACATCAGTGTATCACTTTTGCACTTTTTTGTTTACTTAATAAATTTATAAATTAATTTGAGCGATCTTACCAGCTTAGTGACGCTATCGAAGTCCTTGATAGCATCTGTGAACTTTTCAACATCTTCATCATCAATTGAATCAGCCAAATCCTATCATACATAAACATATTTTAAACACACGAAACTATTGTCAATGCTTATAAGATGCAACGTACCGCTAGTAATCTGTATTCACGCGATCCTGCAAAAGTTGGATCCATGTCCTACAAAATCAAATCCATGCATTTAGAATATATTTAATACTTTAAAGCATAAAGGTACTGAGAAATTTCTTAACAGACCCTATTGCTTGACCTGGTATTTGTTTAATGCATTTGTAATTGCAACAATGTCGCCTTTACAGAGTTGGCAAATGCTAGCATTGAGTAAATGCCCTTTAACTCCATACTTAAGAAGATTATTGTTTAGGGATTGCTTTGCTATGTCTTCAAAAATCTCAATTGCTCTAGGATACCTGACATATATTTTGATATAATAGTCTCAGTAAAACATCAATTATACTAGATTCTTTCAAGACATAAGTAATTTGGGCTTACTGTTCGAGTTCAGCAGCATATTGTGCAATTTTTAGCTTGCATTGATTAGCAGAACTGCTGACCTCTTCACCTTGATAAAGATCAGCTGCTTTATCAAAGTAAACCATCGCTTGGTCCAAGTTTTGAGTCTGTTCATACAACTCGGCGATTTCCTACACAAAAAGTAGGATATAAATGATTGCTATAACAACAATCGATGCAATGATTTGTGTTCACAAAACTTTTGATTATAAAACTAGATATTATCATTTAATTTCAAGACCTAAAAACACAAAAACTATCAAATTTTATCTAGTGTTTTCTCTATAGGTTAGGCCTAAATATTAAGAAGTGCTCATATCATATTATATTTATACGGTTGAAAATACGTGAGCGTATGTGGTCACACATGTATACACCAATGTATTACCAATTATAATATAATTAATATATTTATAGTAATTATATTAGTTAATATTTCACGAATCGCTTAACGGTCGTTAATTAATTTGTTAGACGCGTTAATTAGCTTAAGGCTTTTAATTAATATGTGACTGGACATATAAATTGGACTTAACCTCAAAAATATGGAAAGTTCATAATTGTTTGGGGGTGGCCGACCAAAGAATGGGAAGAAGAGCTTGACTTTGTTTAAGGTAGAGAAGGATTTGGTTAATCATAATACTCATAACTTAATAAACAAATCAAGAAAACACTTCTCTCCTCTCCTCACCCCTAAACCGATCGGCAATAATGCCTTTTTAGGGTTTAGTGTCGATTTCCAATAAGCAAGAACAAGGTTTTAGGTTTTGATCATGAAATCAAGGAACTAGAATTCGGGTAATACACGAAGACGTGTAGTGTGGATGATTCATAAAGATCACTTGTTTTAGTGATTCAAGGGTTTCGTGGGTTTCAAGAAGAAAGAATGGTTTTGTTCTTTGCTCCTTTTGTTCATCTGATTACGTTACTAGAGGTAAATAACGTAGCTATTAGTTAATCTATACACATCATATGGATCCTTTGAGACCTAATCCGCTACGTAATTATATGTTTATATATATAACCCAACACTAAAAATCTCAAAATATTGTTGAGACATCAAAAAAGCCCAAGGATAGCAGATAAAGTAATAAGTCTGTTAACCAACGAATCAAGACTAATGTTTCAGAGAGAAAGAGGCTGAGATTTTACCTTACAGTACCGTGCAGACATGCTGAGCCTCCCAATTTCCATGAATATATCTAATGCTTGCTCTAGCCGAGATATGCACTCTGCGAAGTTAATTAACAATATTATGTGCATTGAAACTTGGAGGTTAGAGAACAAAAGATTTCATGCAACTATGTATGCAAGCAAAAGATATGATGCAACTTCATTGTCAGTTTACAAGTTTTTTAACGTCGAGTTTACATGCTATTAATATGTATGCATATACGATGCATGTTATGTCTTCCCTCTAAAGTAACTTTTTATTTTCACATAAAAGTTCATAAACATTAATTATCTATGCAAAGGATATATACATAGATATAAAATATGCAACATTTGGGCCTTTGGGGTACAATTTCCAAAAGCTTACATAAGAGAGACATAAAGACGCGTTAATTTCTACAATACGTGCTCTTTTTATATCTTTTGTTCTAGTACGGAGTATGGAAAAATTGGAAGTTGAAAAGATGGAAACCTGTGGCATTTGTTTTCTTATAGCAATGACCCGCATTAGCAAATGCATTGGCAGCTTCATGCTTGCTATCTAACTGCAAACATAAACCAAGAATCAATTTAGAAACTTGCTAAACAAAAGATATAGTTGCTCGCTAGTATCAAGCACTTACTTTCAAATAACACTCAGCCAGTTTGACATAAACTGCTCCCGCTTTATCCCCTGAGAAATCATGTCTCGTATTAACAAAGAATACTTACATATACTTGTAGACATGGCCAATTTAGCGAAACCAATCAAGAAAAGATATTTATCTGTTTTATTTAAACTGAAAAAGAAATCACAAACATCTCAAGTTTTTGCTTAATGGCAGAAAAGCTATAACATTTTACGAAAAACAAAAGGATTAAAATCAATTTGATAAAAATGACAAATGATCATTTAGAATACCAATGCAACATATCAAGTAACAAATAAGATTATACAAACTCGGACAGACACAAGCAATTCACAACATTTTTAATGTAAACAAAATAAAATCAAAACCATGAAAAAGATATGAAAAAGAAATCAATAGCCATCTAATTTCATTGTATGTAGATTGTATAATTCATGACTTACATGATTTTCCAAGTTTATAAAAATTAGCAGCTTTTTCGTATAAATCGGCAGCATCTTCATGTTTGGAACCGAAGAATGTCCAACCGGTAAGCTTCTTCTCTGCTTGTTTTTCAAGATCATCACCTTTCGTTATTTGATTTTGATCAGACATTGTTCTTGTTGTTATTTTGTTTTTTATTTCTATGTTTTCTGAGTAAATTCTAAAAATAGGATGATTTTGAAATCTATTCTAAAACTATGATGACTTCATTTTCTTATTCTAAATATAGGATTAGTAGATTTTCTTATTCTAAATGTAGGATATTTTGCGTTTTTTCCGTATGGACCCAACCATTCATTTCTTTTTTCATACCTAATTTATTTTTCATTTTTAATATGATTGGCTAAACTTGTTAGTAACTATTTTGGATGAATTAAACCTAAATTAGGATGAACTAACAACTTGTGACACCTTGATTTTTGCAAGTATCTATATTTTACTTTTTGATTCATATCGATGTTGGATGCATAATTTATTGCTTTAATAGTCTAATACCATTATATTTGCAACTAAACCATTTATCTAACACCTCGATCTATTTTGAGATTCAAATCACTAAGATACTTATAAATTTAATAGACTATATATGTATAATTGATCTTGATCTACTTTATACTAGGTTAATTATTGACCATTTATGAGCCATGATTGAGTTACGAGTTGATATAAGAGTCATGGTTGAGTTATGCAAGAGTCGTGATTGAGTTACGAGCTGATGTAGAGTTGAAAAACACTCTTGTGGTTGTTGTTCTTAAATTTGTAGTAAGGGTTATACTATGAGCACTATTCGCGTTAAGTACGAGTGGACACCTCCAAGATGCTCAAGTTGCAAGGTTTTTGGTCACGTCATAGATGAATGTCCTAAGAAAATCGTCTAAGATGTGTTGAAGAGTTTGAAGACGCCTAGACAAGATGTTAGAGGTGTTCAGGTTGGTTTAAAATTGGGCTCTAAAGTTCAGTTTAAGCTGACTAAACAAGTTTATCTACCCGTCTTTAAAAAGAATGGTGCTAGCTCAAGTGGTACAAAGAAGCAAGTTGGATTTACTAGACAAGAGGCAAGTACTTATAACCCGTTTGATGCACTTAATACGGTTGAAAACGATGATGAGCTGGGTACGAACGGGAGGAAGTCAAAGTTGGCTGAGAAAGGGGCTAACTAGGGCTTCATCTGAGGCAGTTGGTAGTCCAAATACTACCCCTCTAGCAACAAAAATTAATGACCTAGAAAGACATGCTGGATGGGAAACTTGTGCTTGTAGATGATGATGGGAAGCCGCTAAAACCTAGTATGAAAAAAGAGGTAAATATGTCATCGGTTTGCATGCTTAGTACTTCTAGGGGAACAATTAGAAAAGTCAGATGATGGAATTGAGGAGCTTAATGATGATATTGCTCGATGTATGTCTTTTTTTAATCGAGCAGGTGGGGGAGAAAATGATGCAGATCTACTTGATTATGAAGATTTTGATTGCTATGATGTATAAGAGGATGAGGTTTATGATTTACCTGAGGCGCAACAGGCTTCTTATGATCTATTTTACATATGTTTTCGTAGTCAGGTTAGGAAGTAGTGCTAGTGTAGGCGTTATTTCCTTTTTGTTAGTTCATAACACTGACATGTCTCTCTTATGATAGGTTTGGTTTGAAGCACAATAGGGGCATTTGTTTGCCTAAGTAATGGGTTGTAATGAGGAATTTCACCATCATTCTATGTACTTAAACGTTTTTTGAAATACATTTTACCGAGAAAACCCTTTACCAAAAAAAACTATTGACCATTTAACGAACATAAGCCAGTTATGACACATGAGCTAGCAATTTCATGTCTAGGTTAATTCTCGTGCTTGGATATCCTCCTTTGAACACCCAAGATTTGGTTTATTTTAATTGAGAGTTGTGTGTATTGCATATCTAGTTTAGGCTAGGTTTAGATAATCTAAGGTGGTGTTTGTTTTTTTTAAAATACCTCTTAACAGCCTCTTAATCTGTCTCGTTCAGACGCGGTCAGACATTTTGGTCATTCAGTGCGTTTGTTTTTTTATTTTCGTTTAGAGGCGGTCAGAGGCTGAAACCTCTTACCCAACAAGATGGGGAGGGGATGTCTTACTACCTCTTAATGTGTTTTAACTTTTTACTTCTTTTTTTCTTTCTTTCTTTTAGCTTTTTTACTTTATTTTTTTCCTTTGATTTCTTTTTTTTATTTTATATTATATATTTTTTCATATTTTTCTTGCGTATTAATAATACGTTTAGAGAGAATTACGTCGCTATTTTTTTAAAAAATATATTAAATATGATGATGATAAAAATGCTCAAACTTAACATAAGAGTCTTTCAACCAATAATAATATATAACTAATTTTTTCAATCAAATAGTAGCATGCATATTTTGAGTATTAAATTGAATTTTTTTCTCTCAAAAATATTTTAATTGTTACATGACAATGTTAAATATATTTTAAGATATTCGATTTTTTTCATAATTTTTTCCATGCATAATTAATTGACAGTGATAGTTTTAAGAAATGGCGAAGATGTTTAACAACATGAGAATATAACATACCAACAATATATGATTAATTTACGAGATTAAAGGCGACACAATATCTTTAAATGTTTTGTTTTAACACAACTTATTTATATGTTGCTAGGTCGTGTTAGTTCAATGACTCATTTGTTAAATTTAAGGTTTAATAATCGTTTATGTATCCTACGAATGAAACTGTTATATATTAATATCATTTAGACACTTTTTTAAACAAAAAACAAACAATATTATTTCATTCAGATTCAGACATTTACGCTTCAAATTTAAATTCAGATGTGCCAGTCAGATTCAGATTCAGATTCAGAGTCTCTTAATAAACAAACAACACCTAATCCTTGCCTTAATTTGCCCATACAAGCCTTTCATTGATTAAACAAGTCAATATCATCACACTTAATATAGTTTCTCGTGCTTGCATTTGATTATTTTATGTTAATTTTTCCGAAAGCTAGGTGGATTGTTCTTAGTACTTGATCATATCCCTCTTATTGTCATCCCATTTAATTTACTGTCTTTTTTTTCGTTTTTGTTAATGTAAATCGAACCAATATAAAAAAGAGTCGAGTAATGCTAGGATCACAAAAATTTTACAAAAACTTTTCCACACAATGAAAGCTTGATCTCACATCATAAGCAATATATATTTGGAAAATTGCATGTATTGCTAAGACAAACATTCTCTTATATAAGCAAAGCAATGTTGGATATCCATGAGGTCTTGTCTACGTGGGTCGAGCATTCAGTGGTGTTGTACACTTGCAGTAAATGTTTATCTTCTTGACTTCTTCAAAGTAGTTATCTTCATGGAACAATATTGAACAATGTTATCATCTTTATATCAACTTCGTATTGTTTGACTTTTGTTGATAAGTGCTTCTGAATGAACGTTCTCGGCTCAAATATGTTTTAGACACTTAAGATATTTTTCTAAGTATCTTAAATGCTTGCTAGAGAGGAGAACAAAAGAATCAATGAGTTATTGTCAGGGCTTACTTACCTCATCATCTTCTAATGGTTCAGTGTGACTAGAGGCCTTCTTTTCGACATGTAAAACTCTAAATATGACTTTCTAAGTATATTACTCAATAACTTTTACACTTATATTATTTTATGTTTAAATTTAGCATAACATATTGGACACTGAATTACAGTCTCCTAAGTTGATGCACTAAGAATATGATTGCATTTTAAAATGGAGCATTTCGGTTATATAAAAGGGTGGGGTAAGATATCTAAGTAAGTGGCAAGGGTTGTAGCGTTTTCCTCCATGCATTATATGTAAGTTATTGATACATTTCAACGTGTTCATTATTTTGTCTAATAAAACAGCTGAAAACCCTCACAAACACACAAAATAAGTAAATAAGACATATTATCTTTATTGAAAATATTAAATCTTAATGTAACAAATGTATGGTTTGACATGACATATTGAAGTTGCATGCACTATATTCTCTTATTTTTAGCTAGTTATCGATCATCATCTTTCCTAACTTGACTCTCTTCATTAGGGATTTATTAGATGACATGTCGTTTGATAGTCATTGACAATTGTTGTCTTCTCGCGCAATCAGTGCTTTTTTGTTTTGTTGAAATATAATACGGAGTATGCAATATTGCAATCGGATGCCAAATGGCCTCCATTGTGTCATTACTCTTTAACTTGCATCAATTAGCCACTAAACTAGGTTCTCGCGCGGCTAAAATCTCTTATAGCCCTAGTTTTATCTGCAAGGTCATGACCGTCATGCGGTCATGGGGAGCTCAAGTGCTGTTTGTTAGAAACATTGATGAAAATCGTATGATGTTTATTGATTATAATGATACGTAAGTTTTTCATTTAAGTGGTAGATGATTTCTTTTACTAGTTGCATGCTTGTGGTTTACTTTGTGAAATTTCTGTCACTTGATCATGCGGTTATTTAGATTCTGTTTAATCTTTACATGATTTAGTAGTTTAACTGCAATGTCTGCAAGCAAATTTTCTTAAAAATATATGAGACCTCCAAGGCAATGGTTTACTTCTCGCACAAATATGTATAGTAAAATGAGTTTCTGTAAACGGATGAGGTTTTCCCATGTGCAGGTTACCAAGTGAGACCGAGTCTTTAACTCAAATGTACGTGGTCTTACGGGGTAAAATCATATCTTGCCAATTTCCAAGTTCTATTTACCGGTTTTAACCTGTTTTCTTCCGCAACTCCACTTGCCAATGTATTAGTGAGCATATCATTAACAAATAGCATTCCGTTTCCGTCCTCTTCTTTGGTTGACACCATCTCCTTTATGCCGCCCGTGGCATGCGTACCTCTCCTGCCACCATGCAAATGAATTAACATACACCCAACCTATATACGTAGATGTGCTACGACTGCATTGATTAAAAATATGTATAGTTTTCTGCCATTGATGGCTGAAGTTGTACTCTTTTCTTGAATCTTTTAATCTAACATTCGATCTATATATCGATACATAAATTACTATTTTTAAAATGAGGATTGACTTAGAAGTGATCGGTCTTTCACTTCCATATTTGCTAGTCCTTTGGTAATCGTTCTAGGCATGAACCTGCCTTGGTCGGCCTGCAAGAGGGGCCTATCGTTGGACTCGTTATCTCAGTCGTAATCAATCTGTACTAACTTATAAAGTGCAAGTCCTAGCTTGATGCTTACTCCTTCTATATTAAGACTTGCGAGAATTACAATTTCATTAAGATAAAGTAATACGTTAAATGATAAAGGCAAATTAGTAAAAATACTAGGTTTGAGATTCTCAATTCGTGGGTTTTTAGGTTTACACCATCGATCTAGGCAGCTTAAATGAAGTGTTCCTCCTTCCAAGCCGAGTAAATTTGTCTCCCAAGCACTCTAAATTGTTTAAAGCCACGGTTCAACCTACCTTATAGATGCTTTGGATTGTTCGAAATAAGTTCATTTAATTTCCTTCAAAGAGATCACAGAAATTCTCGGCGACATCAACCAATTCTTTCATTGTTTTAGATAGAATGGCTTTCAAGCCCATGCCCATTTACTGTTTATTGCTCACAGGTGGTGACCCATGCATAGCTCGTTGCTAGGTTTTAATTATGAGTTTTTGCTAACCACAACCCTATGTATTTTTTCAATTAA
Organism: Tanacetum coccineum; assembly: GCA_026074375.1. Lineage (NCBI taxonomy): Eukaryota > Viridiplantae > Streptophyta > Magnoliopsida > Asterales > Asteraceae > Tanacetum > Tanacetum coccineum. The sequence goes on from BQNB010057845.1 coordinate 34,402, forward strand.
AGTAAGCTTAAACGCAACTCATAGAGTTGTGATTAGCGAAAACCTTTAATTATAAGTACACTTGGTCGCTAAAAAAAACTCCTTTTAACACTTTCTAAAAAACAAAGCAATTTCCTTTTTAAAAGTATCTTAAATTCAAAGTACCATCGTTACTTAAATGAAACAGTAACAGAAAGTAAATTGGTTCACTTATTAATGATAGTACTAAAAGATTCAGTAATATTGAAGATTAAAGAAACAAAAGAATAAGTATTAAGTGAAAGTTAATGGTAGTAACATGGACCAATATGAGTTGTCTCATCAAAAGCCTTGATATGGACCAAAATATGAGCTGTCCCATTTCAAACCTTTGATGGCACCATATGGGTTTACTAAACAAAAAATTAAAAAGAAAAAAAAGTTACGAGACAAAGAGGGGTTTAATTGAACATGGTGGCCATGTGGGTGAAGTGAACATGTATCATGTGGTCATCCATGTGCCATCGAATTAACTCACCACTTTTTTTGCACTTTGCCTACCACATTTCTGTAATACAAAAAGGTTAACACCTTAAATCATCCATTAATTTGATCTCTTTTTATTTCTTTAATTGTTAAATAAGAAGAGTAATAATTAATGTACTCGTTAATTGACATTTAAGGGTACCCATATTAATCACTGAAAAATCATATCTCACCAAACATTTCATCGTTACATCAACATTCTTTCTTCATCATTTTACTATCACAAATCACTTTTATTAGTCACAAAACCCTTACCGATCAAACAATTTTTTTAATTAAAAACTAAAACTCTTATTATTCGTAAATAAAAAACATTACATTAATAATAAAAAAACATTACATTAAAAATAAAATAAAAACATCATAAATTAAACATTACGATAAAGGTGTTCGATTGAATCGGCACAAAGGTCTTGATGTGCTTGTGACGATTTGATGTATCCGATAATTATATACCTTTGTTTATCGGATCGTAAGAGGTCATCTGGTAAATGTGATTCCTCCGGATACCTATTGGGAGATATCGCCTCTTTATGGTCCTTTTAAAATCATATTATGTAATATGATGCATGTATACATCATAGTCGCGATTTTCTCTTTAATATACGGTCGTGCGTGATTGACTAATATAACTCATTTCTTCTTAAGAGCACCAAATGCCCATTCCACATCTTTCCTTTCCCCTTCATGCATTCGCTTATACCGTAATCGCTTGTAGTGATCACCGGCCAAATTTGAAACCGACTTAACAAATGACACCCATTACAGATATATCCCGTCACAAAGATAATATCCCAAAGGTAAGTTACGACGTTAGCCACAAACGAATTATCTGGTGGTTTTCCTTGTTTAGGATCGTTAAGTAAAGGGGATTGATGTAAAAAGTTGATGTCGTTGTTCGACCTAGAAATACCAAAGAAAGCATGTCATATCTATAAGTCTTGTGACGCAATAGCCTCTAGCAAAATGAATGGATTCGGACCATGATCACGTCTACAATATTGCGCTTTGTATGCGATTGGACAACCAAACCTCTCTCAATCTATACAATTAAGACTTCCTAACATTCCTGAAAACTCGTGCTTTAATTCGTGATGCGCGTATAGCTTTTCAATATCAATGATTGTTGCCCTTCGCAAATACTTTGGTTCACAAATCTTCATAATAGACTTACAAAAATGTTCAAGAGATAGACGAGATGTGGCTTCTCCCATCTGCAAAGATCATCAAAGGCGTCAAGAACGGTGTTGTATACCAATTCACGAGTTGGTGAGGTGCGCTTCAAAAACGGGAAAATGCCTACTTTTCCGGTACAATCTTTTTTTAGTGAAAGTATTCACAATTAATAGTTACTTCTTCAACCTTTCGATTCATTCGGAACCTCTCCTCTTCACGTGATGTTGTAAACATCGGATGCTCACTAAAATAGGCTTCGACTAAATGGTCATGAGCACCATAATGATACGATTTATGTTGGTTCTCTTTTTTCGTTTTGGTTATGGTAAACAAATTAAAAAGACAATGCTCTGCTAAAAAAATTCAAGTCACGATGTACAACTTCGTTTTCTTTCGCATATAAATCTTTAACGTCTGGGAGCGGTGGAGAGTATAATGTGAAGTTGTGTTTAAAAATATTGAAGTTTAAAAGGGATTCATAGGTAAATAAAATGATAGTGGGTAAATGTTTTTCATATTTATTATATGATATATCCGTTCAGGGGGCCTACATTTCTCACAAATCACGAAAAACAAGTCACTCTCCTTTGTGAGTGATTTTTGGTCAACTTCATGCGTGAGGTGGTGCAGTTGTAAAGAGTGGCGCGTAACCAAGCACCCTCACCGGAGCCTCATGTTGCCATCTTACGAGCCGATACGGGTAGCCTAAGTAATACAGGTTTTTGCTTGCATTAATAGCATGTTTTAGTTATTTTCTATTTAAAAAAAGAAAGGTTTATTGAATAAGTATTTTCAGGGCGTAATTTAAATCGTATTCATTAAACACAAACCTTTTTTTTAAAACATATTGCACTGAAAACACATTAATTAAACACTTAGAATATTATAAATATATCTGATTTTTAATTCAATACACTCAAAGTTTCTTTCTATAGTAACGATAAACTTTGCCTTGAAGATGATGCTCATTGTATAAAAGTGAAGCAAATTCATTGTGATGGGTTGTTTTTCATTTTCTTGTTCTTCAACACATGAAAACATGTGTAATTTCATCTAAAGATGATTGACAAACAATATATAAAGGGCACTTGTTATCAAAAGTACTTATCATATGATTAGAAGTTATTGGGAATACCATTTGTTTTCTTTCAAGTCGACAATGCTTTTAAACTTTATTGTCAAGAGGTAATAACTTAACGTTAAAGTGAAACTGAATTTAATAGACTAAAGTAACTAAACGTTTCTTATAAGAAATAATCTACCAAAAGACATCAAAACAGCAATCATGCAACATTCAAGTCTCATAAACAAGGATAGTGACTAACCAATATATGCATTCTGCGATTTCTATATGTGTAAAAATATAATATCCTCTCGATTATGTAACTTAATAAACAAGCTAGATAATTAATCTGTGTAGTATTGAACCACAAGAAATTGTATGTAAAATCGATTATGTTCGCTTAGAGCACGAGGACACGAGGTGCATTAACACATCACAGCTCGTTAGGCCTACGTGGCCATGCGTTGGGGCTCGTTACTCCGCCGTGGAGGTGCATTGGTTGATGCTCATTTGGCAGCTCGTTGATCTACCAACGAGCATTGGTTTGTATTTATTTCTTTCCGATTTTAAAGTGTGTTTGTGAGTGTTTAGTGTGTGTTTGTGGGTGAAGACGAAGGGCGCTTGTTTGTCTTGTGTGGATTTTAATATTTTTATAATTTATAATTTAGTTTTATAATTAGTTTTAATATTTTTAATATATTAATATGTTTTTAGTTTGAAAAAAAATTGGTGAGTCTTAAAAACGTAAGTTAGGTGCAAGTTATCAGCAAGCTTGTTTTTAAATAAGTTAAGTGGAGAAAAACTGATATATTATAGAAGTGGTAGTAACTTGTAAGTTACTGCACCTTATGCTCTTATAACCGCATATATCAACAGCCGGATAGTAAAAAA
>BQNB010057846.1:0-15175 GCA_026074375.1 Tanacetum coccineum
CTGGAAAACCAAAGGAAGAGATTTATTCAAACTCAAAAATCATTCAAGTCATCAAGACATATTGGGAATTGGGTCATGAACACAAGTTTATCACAGAGATTGTTGCAAGAAGAGCTAATGATTGCATTGTATCAATTACCGAGCCTGATTACAAGAACGATATTGAGGACATATACTTGTTGATTATGAATGGCAAGGTACCGGATTATGCAGATACATGATTGCTATGGTCTTTATCAGTCTTCATTAGAAGTTCAGTGATATGGGAAAGAGTGCATGACTTCCAACTTGGAATTGAAAGCTATCAATAGAAGGTTAATCTCACTGCACCAACAATGACTTTCCCAGGAATTAAAGATCATGAAATGTTCTCTATCATCTATGAGCCTGTGCATGGAATTATTTACAAGAATAGCAAGAAAGAGAAACGGGTGATGAGACATTCAGAGATCCATAAGTTTTGTGATGCAACGTTAAATAGAGTGTTAGAAGGTCTGAAGAGTTATAATAATGATGTCAAGTATGGATACGTACAAAAAGATCTCACCAAAGATGAAACAGAATACTTGAAGTTGTTTGAAGAAGAGATTGAAGAAAGATTGAAGCATCGAAGGCAGATGAGAAGATGGGAGATGTACGTGAATGGAAGACCACTTGGATCAAGAAGAGAACGCCCTGAATAATCGACCCTTAGGGGGAGATTGTTAGGATCATTAAAAGTGTCGATTATGTGATTTTGTGTTATTTAGTTATTAGTCTTTCTTTTGATAATGTCAAAGTAGTTTGTAATAAGGTATATTATGCTAAAAGAATGAAATAGCATAATTACCAAAGTCTAGGGACTAGATTTGACAAGTTAGGAAAATAAGGAAGGGAAGCCTCCTTCCATTAACTATAAATACCCCTCTAATCTTCATTAGAGGGTGATGCACTTGTAACAAACTCTTTCTATTTTCCCTCCCTTTTATTTCATTTGAATTTCAAATACTTGCCTCTCTCTACTATTCTCTCTATGCATACATGTTTGATATGATTGATTCAAGATTAATGTGACCTATCAAGTGGTATCAATCGCCAATAGAGAATTAGAGTGCTTGTTTTGTGAGGTTTTGTTCACGTCCGAGAATTTGATTTGTGTCTGAGAAGCATACAATGATGTTCGGAGAATTCGGTTGAAGATTTTGAGTTTTTGAGATCGATTTTGGTAGTAAATTTGAGTAGTTAGGATTATTGAGTTTAGATTTACTTCGTTAGCAGTTCTCGAAAGTGGTATTCGTGTTCTCGGAAGAAGTTTATCATTCTCGGAAGTGTTATTCTTGTTTTTTAGCAGATTCAGTAGTAAAAGTTGTGTAATTTCAATAAGAAATATCGTGTAATAGATCTATACGACCTTTCGGTTCTATCGAAAATCGTATATTAGGTGCTTAGTCTCAAACTCGGTTTTATCGAGTTTTATGTGTTTCACATTTCCGGTTTTATCGAATTTGTGAAATAAGGTTTTGCTATGATTAATCTCGGAAATAAGCTTTCAAAGTCATAACATACATCCATTTCATGGTTTTATCGTGATTTGAAGTGTTGAAAAACAAAAATTTTCAAATTTTAAAAATTCAGACGTCAAATTCGGTTTTATTGAATTTGAATTTTAAGGACTTTTGGATTATCTAGTCATTATAAATTTTGGTTTTATCAAATTTGTGGTTATAATTGTTGAATTTTTCAAAATTTGGACCTACCGAGTTTGTAGTTAAATTGAGTTTTAGGTTTTTCCGAGTTTGAATTTCCGAGTTTAATAAGTTTGTAGATTACCGAGTTTGTGTACTGTTCGAGAAGTATATCGATCTTCAAATCCGTAAACAGTGTTGTCTGAGTTTGACTACTGTTACCGAATTTGATACTATTCTCACAAATATCACTCATTTTCGTCTACAAAGATCCAATCTTTGAATCATAAGACATGTCGACATCCAAAACATACCAACAATCCCTTGCTGATGCCCTTTGTGAGAATAGGCCTCCTATGCTTGAAAGGGGTAGTTATATACTATGGGCAAGTAGATTCGGACGATATCTAAACCGGAAAAGAGACAATCAGAAGGGGCTTCTTAAAGCACTTGATGAAGGCCCTTATGAGTTTAAGAATCATGTTGCTAAACAATTGACTGTACCATCGTTAGATGATCTTTTTGACTATCTTCAGTAATTTGAGAAACTGGTTAATTCTTCAAGAGAAAAGAAGTTAGAAAGTCTACTTTCTATTCCTAAAGAGATTACAATTATGTGGATGCTTGCATTTCGGCCAAGGATATGTGGAAACGAGTTGAACGATTGATGAGGGGAACTATACAAAACAAAGTTGACAGAGAAACACGTTTCATGAATGAATTTGATCAATTTGATGCTGAACCAGGAGAAGCACTTGTTTTTGTTTACAACCATTTTGCTCAATTAATGAATGATTTAGAAAGAAACAACATGAATTTTCCAACCGTGACAATTAACACAAAGTTTCTGAATAGTTTGCAACCAGAACGGTTGAAATATGTGACTTAAGTTCGTGTTGCTAAAAAATTGGAGTTACTTCATATGGATTTATGCGGTCCAATAAGGGTAGCTTCGATTAATGGAAAGAGGTATATTCTTGTGATCGTGGATGATTATTCTAGATATACATGGGTTTATTTTCTTCGCTCGAAAGATGAAACTCCAGAGATCATCAAGAAATTCATTGCTCAAGCTCAATTGAATTACAAAGCCAAAGTTTGTAAGATTCGTACTGACAATGGTACTGAATTCAAAAACACGACTCTTAAAGCTCATTATGAAAAGTTAGGCATCATGCAACAATTTTCAATTGCTCGCACACCTTAGCAAAATGGAGTAGTTGAAAGACGTAAGTGTGCTCTTGTTGAGACTGCTCGCACAATGCTTATCTTTTCTTGGTTACCTGAATTTCTTTGGGTTGAAGCAGTGCCTACAGCATGTTTTACTCAAAATCGGTCAATCATCTATACACGATACAACAAAACACCTTATGAGCTGTTACGCGGTCGAAAACCGAATATTGCATATTTTCATGTGTTTGGTTCATTGTGTTATCCAACGAATGATCGAGATGATCTTGGAAAAATGAAACCAAAAGCAGACATTGGTGTGTTTATTGGTTATTCGGAAACATCAACAGGCTTTCGAATTTATAACCGACGAACCAAAATGATAAGGGAGACTATTCATGTCAAGTTTGACGAGCTCACAGTTATGGCTTCTGAACACGATTGTTTAGAACTCGAACTTCAACGATTCAACAATCATAATTCATCAGCAGAACCAATGCATACTCCATCCAAAGAAGATTTAGATAATTTGTTCGGTCCAATGTTTGAAGAATATTATGAGCAGAAGTCTTCTGATACACCCATCTATTCCGCTGCACAACCGACTCAAGTTCATGAAGACTCAACTTCCACATCTTCAATGCATGAGGCTCCTCCTGTTGTCACTACATCTGACGAACAAACTTCTCCAATCTCTTTGACCGAGGCTGATGAATTTAATCAAGAAGACACTGCTGAGTTTGATGGTAATGCACAGTTTGTTCCATATAATCCTCCAAGTCGTGAGGAAATTGAGTCATCCACAACGGCTCTAGTACCATCAAATGTGCAGAATTTCCACCAAGTACAACCCTCAACTCACATTTGGACAAAAGATCATCCTCTAGACCAAGTTATTGGTGACCCATCCAAACCTGTTATGACTCGCCAACGGTTACACACAGATTCTGAGGTATGCATGTATGCTTTAACCGTCAGTACAATTGAACCAAAGAATATCAAAGAAGCTATGGCGGATCACAGTTGGATTGAGTCTATGCAAGATGAGTTGAATCAATTTGAGAGACTTCAAGTTTGGGAACTCGTTCCACGACCAGAAGGAAAGAACATTATTGCTCTCAAATGGCTTTGGAAGAATAAGTGTGATGCTGAAAATATTGTGGTTCAGAACAAAACTCGTCTTGTGGCTAAAGGATATAAGCAGGAAGAAGGCATTGATTTTGAAGAGTCATTTGCTCCTGTTGCTCGTCTTGAGGTTGTTCAGATGTTTATTGCTTATGCTGCTCATAAGAATATCACTATCTTTCAAATGGATGTCAAAACGGCTTTTCTCAATGGTCCTTTGAAAGAAGAAGTCTATGTCAGCCAACCTGAAGGATTTATTGATCCAGAATTTCCAGATCACGTCTACAGGTTGAAAAAAGCTCTATACGGTCTTAAGCAAGCACCTCGTGCATGGTATGACAAATTGTCTTCTTTTCTAATTGAACATGGGTTCACTAAAGGTATTATTGACCCGACTCTGTTCACACGACGTCACGGGGGAGACATATTACTTGTTCAAGTATATGTTGATGACATTATTTTTGGATCAACAAATCCAGATTTTTCAAAACGTTTTGCAAATCTAATGAAAAATAATTTTGAAATGTCGATGATGGGTGAACTAAAGTTCTTTCTTGGACTTCAAGTTCATCAATCTCCCCGTGGCATATTCATAAGTCAGTCACAATACGCAATTGAATTGTTAAAGAAACATGGTCTGGATGAGTGTGTCTCCATGAGTACACCTATGGCAACTGAGAGGCTGGATGCTGATTTACAAGGCACTCCTACTGATCAAACGACTTATCGTCGTATGATAGGAGGGCTTATGTACCTAACAGCCAGTCGACCAGACATTGCTTTTGCTACTTTTGTATGTGCTCGTTATCAAGCACGTCCTACAGTCAAACACCTCAAAGAGGTAAAACGGATCTTTCGGTACCTAAGACAGTCCTATAACATGGGCCTATGGTATCCGAAGGATTCCGGATTTGAACTAATTGCCTATTCAGATGCGGACCATGCAGGATGTAAAGATGATTGTAAAAGCACATCAGGAGGATTGCAATTTCTAGGAGGAAAGCTCGTGAGTTGGAGTTCAAAGAAACAAGATTGTACTGCGATGTCAACTGCTGAAGCTGAATATGTTTCCCTGTCTGCATGTTGTGCTCAAGTTATTTGGATGCGTACTCAACTGCTTGACTATGGATATAAGTACAATCGGATTCCGATGTACTGTGACTCCAAGAGTGCCATTGCTATTTCATGCAATCCGGTCCAACATTCTAAGACGAAGCACATTGACATCCGGTATCATTTTATTAAAGAACATGTTGAGAAGGGTACTGTGGAAATTTACTTTGTCGGGACAGAATACCAACTAGCGGATCTATTTACTAAGGCGCTTCCAAAAGAACGCTTTGAGTATTTAGTTCATCGAATTGGTATGAGATGTATGACTCCAACTCAGTTGGAAAGCCTGACAAAGTTATCTTCTTGAAAAGCTCATACATCAAAAACATGTAAATAAATATTTTCAAAAACAAAAGAAAAAAATTAAAATTTTTTCAAAATTCCAAAAAGATTTGACATATTTTTCATATTAAAAAAAAATAAAAAAAAATAATTTAAAACGATCACATGCTTAGTTTCATGATTCCAAGTTCTTATAAAAAGCTTTCAAATTGAAAATACGGAATCATGATCTAAGGGGGAGTTCTAAAATTTGGCCATTCACAAGCCATCTTTATTGGGAATAAAATAAAAACAATGATCTCTCACAAATACTACATTTGGAAAATGTTATAGTTTCAAGGGGGAGTTTTTATTTAAGCATTTTCATTTTCGGACTAAGTTCTTTACATGATTTCATTTCAAGGGGGAGTTTTTTGAACAAAAAATTCATATCAAGGGGAGTTTGTGAAAAAAATGAAAAAAAACAAATCGAAAATTGATAAATCACAGGGCTACATGTGTCAATTTTCAAAAAATTCCTTTTTCGAAGCGTATAAAGGAGAAATTTTTTATTTCATTTTTTTTCTATACGAATCCATTTACCTGGGTAGTTTGAGAAGAAATTCATTCAATCTTTTTGAGTTCATTACAACCGATTTCGATTACTTTTCTTTATTCTCAAACGGTAAAGTGGTGAGAATAATCAGATTGGATAATTGATTGTTTTTGCACTATCGAGTTTAAACTCGGTAATATTGATGTTTACCGAGTTTGTGTTTGTATGTTTTTATAGAGATTGTGAAAATAATTGTAATCAAGGACGATAATAAGCAATAGGTATGTGTAAATAAGTGATAAATAGCTTAGGGATCGTTAATTAGTAACTGAAATTGAAACTCGGAAATGTATGGTGTTTATCGAGTTGACAAAAATATTCAGTTTCATTGATTGGAGTATGAAAAATGGAAAAATGAACATAAAAATCGAGTTTAAGAATCGTGTTTTCATAAAGTAAAAGGAATAAGTGTATATCTTGTTTGAGAAACTCAGAAGGGTCAAGCAATCAAAATCGGAAGAGTCAAAAGGTCAAACTCGGTAATGATCAAAAGTCAAAATTCAGTGAAAATTTAATTTGTGTATATGTGAAGTTGTGTTCAGAAAGAAATAACTTTGATGATTAATGTTTAATGTTTGAATGACTGTGGTACAAAAAGATCAGTTTCTCATGTGTGATGAAAACGTTAAATAATTTTGGCAAAGAAATCAAGTTTTTATGAATTCTAGCATGAGTCAAAATATAACCGTATGTGTAAGTGGACTATGTCCATGTCCGGTTTAGGATGTTTTCTCTGGCAATGAACAGAATGAGGAGTGAGTGACTTAGTGTCCATTCAATTATTGAATTAGATGTGTTTGTCTTCATTGTTTAGGATTCATGACAAAAAGTGAAAGCAAAAGTGTTTTTTATAACTTGAAGTTGTTAATCCAAATCTCAATTGTTTAAGTGGACTAAGTCATGTCCGGCTTTGGCCATTTTCTGCAATGAATAGAATGAGGATTGAGTGACTTAGTGTCCATTCAGTTGTGGGTTTGTGATTACATGCTTCTATGTTATCATGATAAAGAAAGCTTTTGTCAAAAGATTTCTGGAAAAAAATTCTCAAATATGTTATTGTGATCCAAATGATACTCTTTACACAAAACTATTTTTAAGAATTTGAATGATTTCTCATTTAATTTTATATTTTTATAAAAGAGTCCTTTAGTTTTAAATAAAAAGAGAAATTTCATCATTCCTTGAAAAAGTATCATGTCACAAAGAATGTTCTGGTGAGGATATTCTAAAAAAAACAGAAAAAATGAGAGAGCTAAATCCATACGCGAAAAGCAATCAAAGTGTGTTCGAAAAAGAATTGCCAGAACACACAAAAATTGGTAAATCAAAAGAATAAAGCGTATGGCATGTGCTAGAAAAAGCAAGAACGAGCACATAGGAAAGAGACTGATCAAAAATATGTTCAAAAAGAATTGCCAGAACATATAAAACAGAGAAAAAGTGGAAAAGACAAAAATGTCAAATGAATTGTTTTAATCTTCAACATCTCAATTGATTCAATTCAGTAATCATCAGGCACAACAACAACATGCAAGCTGATGTTCATCAATAACTGTGCCTGCCAACAAGAGATATGATCTTATGGATGCTAACAAGAAAGTTGATCTCGATCATGTGCAATGTCCGTCAGAAAGCAAAATTCTGACGAATATCATCAAGAATCATCCATTACGATTCAGCATTGCAGCTTCTTCATCCGTTCCATGGATTTATATGGCACAGTTCTGGCATACTTTGAAGGAAGACGGATCAAAGTATCGGCTCAGGTTTATGCTGGACAAGAAAGAACTCACTCTTACACTGATACTTCAGACAAATCTTTCATCTTCCACAAGCAACTGCAAACAATCATAATTCATTCGTGCCACCACCATCATTTTCTGACATGGTTCCATTCTACAAGCAAGTATTGGGATTTACAATGGAGTTAAAGACACAATCAAATTTCAAGACTACTGGTCTTCTGCAGCCATGGCAAACGTTATGCAAAATATTCTCCAAATGCTTAACAACACGTGTCACTGGATGGGACCAACCGCCGTTGCAGATAATGCAAATGTTGTATTGCTTTGTCAATAACATTCATGTGGATTATGCGGAGTTACTATGGGAAGGACTCTACTATTCGCTTCATCATCCAACATCTTCGATCCAAATCCCAAAATTTACAAAGATCATCGTCAGTCATGTATATACTATCTTTTCTGAAATCATCAAGACGTCCTATTGAGACATGTATCACAACTTGCGATAGATGAATGATATCACATGAAGAATATTTTTAACGTCAGGAAGACACAAAAAAACAAGTTGAATGCAGATACCAGATTGGAAGATACACTGATGAAAAGAAGTCAAACGGAAGCAATTATCGGATGTATGCGGAGGTGTTTGGGATAGATGTTCCTCTGACTGAGTCTACCCAAGGAACGCATAGGACACCTAGCGCCCCTAGGTCACCTAACCCTGATAAGGAAGTTGCAGAGTCAAGTGCTCCAAGACGATCAACCGTGATTCGTCTTCGTATTCCTGAAAGGAGATCCACACGTCTTACACCACCAGCTCCAGTGCCAACTGTGGACAAAGCAGATGAGATGATTTTACAAGATACATTACAAGTTAGTCTTGCTGAGCATAAAAGTCGTGAGGAGCAGGAAGCAAGAGAAAATGTGGCACTGGTTGATGAGCACTTGGCATCTGAAGAAATTAAAAAGATGGTGGATGGACAAGAGAATATTGTTGATGATAGTTCAATCCCTAGGAATGATGAACCAAATATTCCCGGCACTAGGATAGAGCCCAGGAGTAATAAGGAAAGTCCGGAGGTGGAGATTACTAAAGATAAGGAGGTAGAGATTACTAACGTTGTTATACCAGTGAATGTAAATGATGACGATGAAGAAATAACTGATGAGGTGTATGAATTAAAGAGAAGGGAGAAAGGGAAACTTGTAGAGGAGACTAGGAATTCACCAATCTCCACACCAATTAGATCTCCTAGGATTCATACTAATCTCGTATCTTCGGATACCGAGAAACTCCAGGAATTGACGGATACTTCTCATACTACATCATTATCAATTTCACCTCACAAAAAGTTAGCTAAAACGAATCGACTTCTATCATTGTTCAAGACAAAACCTACTCGCTTCAAACGCTACAAGAGCTTCTTTCACGAGTTACAAGGACGTTATGGTTACTTGTTTGCACATCTACGGGCGAGGTTCATGCCAAGAAAGTCATTCGATACACTTGCTGATAATCTTCATGATGTAATGGTTGAGACATTACCTGCTATGGTTGATAAACACATTAACGGAAGCAAGTGTGAGCAAGTATCCTGAACAAGTTCGGAAATTAAGGTACGCAGAGTATGTTGGCAGAAGGGTTATACTGGAGAGGCAAAAGGCTAGAAGAAGAAACGGAAAAGATTGATTGCTAAAGCTATTCTGCAGGAACGTGGAAATATTCAGGCTCAAATCTCGACACAAATTGAGAATGCAATTGCCAATGTCATTCCTTCTCAAGTTGATGCATCCGTACGAAGTTATATGTCTGGACATATTCTTCATGTTCATCCGGCTCAATCACAAACATCCTCTGTTCCAGAACAACAATATCAACTGTACCTTGCTATGAAAGCTGATCCTCAATTGCAACAACAAGACATAGCAATATGGTTGGCTCTCCAGATGAAGTTTGAAAGAAATACGGTACCACAAACTGCATGTAGAACTCCTGCCGTTCGCCCAAGAGATCAGGACGATCCTCATGATGATGCTCATCCTGAGGGGGAGAATAGTGCAAAGTGGCAGAAGACATCAGAGTATGAAGCTTATGTGTCTGGAGAGTCATCATCTGGACAAGTATTTCAAGAGGAACAAGCTCCATCAACTTCAGGAAATCAAGAGCAAAATGATGATTTTGATTTTTGGACTGACTCTTATGCTTCAGATGATGATGAAATACCATCGAAGCAAGTATCACAAGAAATTATGGAAGAAGTATCGCTGACTATTGATGAAGCTAAGCTGAGAAAGATGGCTGATGAGATGTTGAGACAGAGATGTACTTCAGGAGATGAGCATCAGTATCACATTGATCAGATGAAGAATTTCTTAAAGAGTGACATTGTCTGGGAAAGTAGAAAAGAAATTCTTGTCTCTTCACATCCACGAAAGACCACACCATTAGTTCATAGCTGTCAATGAGATCCTAAAGCTCCAACATTATCTCTGATTAATCAAGACCTTTTGTATTTGAAGAAAGGAAATTCTGGACCCGAGAAGATAGTCTTGTCACTTCACAAGTTTCCAGCAATAATCTTCAACGATGATGATATTGAAGAACGAACTTCCAGATGGGTGAATAAGTGTGTAAAGAAATTTAATCCTTATGCTCGATATGGTGTTGAACATTGGAAAAATCCTCATGCGAAGATCTTCTACATAAGGAAACAGAAAGAGCCTGGAAAATCAAAGGAAGATATTTATTCAACTCAAAATTTGTTCAGTCATCAAGACATAATTGGGAATTAGGACCATGAAAACAACAAGTTTATCACAGAGATTGTTACAAGGAGAGCTAATGATTGCATTGTATCAATTACCAAGCCTGATTACAAGAATCTTAACAAGAACGATATTGAGGACATATACTTGTTGATTATGAATGGCAAGGTACCGGATTATGCAGATACATGATTGTTATGGTTTTTATCAGTATTCATTAGAAGTATAGTGATATGGGAAAGAGTGCATGACTTCTAACTTGGAATTAAAAGCATATTCAACAGAAGGTTAATCTCACTACACCAACAATGACTTTCCAAGAATTGAAGATCATGAAATGTTCTCTATCATCTATGAGCCTGGCATGAATTATTTACAAAATAGCCAAGAAAGAGAAACGGGTGAATGAGATATTTAAGAGATCCATAAGTTTTGTGTACAAACGTTAATAGGAGTGTTAGAAGGTTTGAAGAGTTATAATAATGATGTCAAGTATGGATACGTACAAAAAAGATCTCACTAAAGATGAAATAGAATACTTGAAGTTGTTTGAAGAAGAGATTGAAGAAAGATTGAAGCATCGAAGGCAGATGAGAAGATGGGAGATGTACGTGAATGGAAGACCACTTGGATCAAGAAGAGAACGCCCTGAATAATCGACCCTTAGGGGGAGATTGTTAGGATCATTAAAAGTGTCAATTATGTGATTTTGTATTATTTAAGTAATTAGTTGTTTTCGTTTTGATAATGTCAAAGTACGATTGTAAATAAAGGTATATTATCTAAAAAGAATGAAATAGCATAATACCAGGAAAAGTTTTAAAGGACTAGGAAGTGACAAGTTAGGAAAATAAGGAAGGGAAGCCTCCTTCCATTAACTATAAATACCCCTCTAATCTTCATTAGAGGGTGATGTACTTGTAACAAACTCTTCTATTTTCCCTCCCTTTTATATCATTTGAATTTCAAATACTTGTCCTTCTCTACTATTCTCTCTATGCATACATGTTCGATATGATTAATTCAAGATTAATGTGACCTATCATAAAGACTAATAAGCAAAGAAATTAAGCTGAAATTTAAAAACAGATGACAAAATTAAAATTTGAAACAGATTAAGACAAGTCTAAAATAAGCTAGTGTAATAGAAATTAACTATAGATAAGCTAGATTAAACCCTCTATTGATCTTTAATTACCATGAGAAAACATTATTTGACTGATTTTTGGTTAAGATCTCAAAAGGTTTTTAAAAGAGTTATGACTCAAATTAGAATGACAATAATGCTAAAGTAACTCAGATTTGAACACAAAGATCATACCTCAAATGGACTTTTTAGACATACTTCAAATAAGCAGAATGAAAACCTTTAATAAATTAAAGAAAAACACTACAAAACTTAACTAAACTGATTTTAAACTTATTAAAACTAACCCTAAGACTCAATAAGAGCTAAATAATCTGACCTAATGACCAAAAAGAACACATGCAGTCTTAACTAAGTTAAAACTGCTTGTGCCAAACACCCCTTTAGAATTTGAAAATCCACTTTTTAAGATAAACAGACTAAAATAAGCTTTGTTTTGTGAAAAAAGATGAAGATCTATGATATTTAAGGACATGTAAGCAAAAACCTCATAGAAATAAGTACTTTATAATAAGGTCAGCTACTAAACTGATTTGAATTCTAGATAAGCAGTTTTAATGAAAACTCAAATCAAACCACTTACAAACTTTAAACTAGAAGAATTAAGCTAATAATAGACAGTTTAAGAACAATAGCAATAGGAATAAGCACAAATTAAGCAGTTGAATAAGCAAAACATGAAAATAATCTAAAAAGAGTAAAATGAGAGTGTACCTTAGTCCTCTGCTTAAACAAGAACAAAAATGCTTAAAAGAGCTTATCAACTAGCTCCAGCTTATTAGAGATAAGCTGGTAAGAAAGCCATAAGCCCATCCCTTTTTGGCTTATCATCCATTAAGCTAAAATCCACAACCCTTAACCAATGACTTGATATGTAAGAAACATCGGGAAATTAAAGCTCAAATAAGCTTTTTAGGGGACTTATTTGAGCTGAAATAGAGAGCTGAATACACATTTTAGCTTATTAAAACTTTTAAGGAAATTGCAAAGAGAAAAATGAAGTTAAAAGAAAAACATGACTTTTAGAATGAAAAGTGTTTTATTAATTAAAAGGGAATTACAATAAGCTGAGTTTTATTACATTAAGCATAAAATAAGCTGTAAAACCTACTCTACACTACTCCTACTCCTAAACTAATACTTTTCCACTGTGTGATCCTCTACTCTATTTATAGTGATGAAATGAAGGTTCTAGGCCTTTGAGGAGCTCCCACATCTTTCAAGTCATGGCCGTTTCAATCAAAACCGCCTCATATCCATCAATCTTGGACCCTTGGTAGATTGTGTGCACGTCACATCCTCTAATGAGGATATCCCCGGATGCACAGCGTGCTAGTTGCTTGTCAGATGTGTCAGGGTGAACCTTTCTAGAAACAAGGGCGTGTGGGGTGAAGAGTGTTTAACCCTGGTTAACAATTCATGAATATGTATAAAATGGGAGGGAGAGAAAGATAAACACAATATTCTCATAACACTCAAAATAATTTGACCGGTGTATATTGTTTGACTAAATATGGATTGGTATGTTGGGCCAGTGATATTTCTTTTTGGGTTTGGAGGGATTTTAGACTAGTATTGTAATCGATTTAGAATTTGGATCAAAGGTTTATAAAAGGCTTTTGTTTTTTTTATAATTCTAGGCTTAATGGGCTAACCCGACCCATTAAGTGGGCCCGGGTTGGTCCATAGAAAATGGGTATGCCTTTACGCTTTGTTTTTTTTCGCGGCTTCATTCATCTCGTGCTCGGTTTTTGTCCGTTATTGGCTTTCGTGAATTTTTTTTTTTTTTTTGTTTTCCCCCCACCCCCCCCCTTTTATTTATTAAACCGTTACATCAAAGACACAAATCACAAAATACACATATATAATGCATTTTTATGTCATTTTCGTTCATTATTGGTCTTTTTAGCTTCTTTTATTAGGTAAAAGGTATGTGTATTTAAGCACATACCAACTACAAGTGTTGTGGATGCTGCTTTACATTACTTCCAAAAATAGCCTTTATAACTACCATTTTCAGGTTAGCGTTTGACTTAGAATCAAAAAGTGATATCCATACATGCAAAACTTGTTTGTATCTCAAGTCTAAGGATGACTTATTTAAACCATTTTCGATATCATACTCATGATGAGGATCCAAAAGTAAATATTTAAAGGTTGGGGTATCCAATATGCATCCCTTGTGAATACACATGAGTTTGGTGAAAGCAATTCATATATTCAAAGAATATAACCAACACTCACATTTGCTTTATGTAACAATATTCTCATATTGTTAACCAACAATGGATATATTTAGAATGATAAATCATTTAAGGATTAAACATGTAAATATAGGATAACAATTATTATATGTATGAATGACAAATACCACGTTATTAGCCTCAAAATATTGAGCCGAACTGGAAGTTCGTTCATTACGTGCACAAGTCTCGGTCATTTAATTAGTTAACGTTGTAATAGGAAAACATCGAGAATCGGGCTCGATAGTTAATCTAATATTGTATATGTTTCGGGTTTAATCCCAAGCAAAACCCGAGCCCGGATCCTAGTTAAATATCCCGCGCGTCATTTAATGCGACGGGGTATATAAACTCTTTTTTATTTAGAAAAGAGTAAGTTGTTAAAAATATATCTTTTTTCCTTTTCCTAAACTCTCTCATCTCTCTCTCTCTTCTTTCTCTCTCTACAAAACAACTCACTCTCTTTCTCTTTTCTAGTTCTAATTCGTGTATGTTATATGTTATGAAGTGTTAACGGGATCCTACAATTGGCATCAGAGCTACGTGTGGATTCGTGGTTGATTCGTGTGGTAAAACAAGCTCAAATTCGTCCTTAATTTGGCTTAGAACAACCCACGGCTCAAAATTTTATTTGGGCTTGGTTGTTGGTTAATCTTGCTCTCTACTTGTTCTACACATCAAAAGGTTAGAGTGCTTCAAATTTCGTGTGTTAAACAAGCTCCTAGCTCGAATTATAAGCAAACAAAGTAAGGTGTTCTTCGTGGAGAGTTGCTTCGTATTTTTTGATCCAGGAAGAAACACATGTTATAGGAAGGTTAATCTTCATACACCATCATTGTATTACATGTTTTAGCTTTCTTTCGTGGTTAAAAAACCTAATATGGATTGATTTAAGTGAATTCGAGCAAGTGTTCTTCGTGGAGGTTTGCGTTTTATATTATTTTTCTAGGCAGCGAGTTGACAGGTTAAGGGACAAGATCCTTGATTTAAGGAAAAGAGACACGGTGGTTTGACTTGGTCAAAGGCGGATTGAGTTTAAAATTAAGAAATATTCATGGCGGTTTGCATAAAATGTAGCGAGTTGCTATGATTATACAAGGCAGTTTGACAGGTTCTTGTGGCGAGTTGCTTATTATATTGTCCAAAAAGGAAACCTTACTCTGCCCAAAATTCAAAATTCCATGGCGGTTTGAATAGTTTATTAACGGCGAGTTAAGAAAAACTAGGCGGCGAGTTAAAAAAAAGTTAAGTAATATGTAATTTTTTATATAGCCTTTCTAACTTATTTTTACATCAAATTCAAATTTTGGTAATAGGGTAAAAAA
>BQNB010057846.1:18295-38035 GCA_026074375.1 Tanacetum coccineum
TTATGAATTAAATAAACTTTTAACTAAATTAAATTATAAAAAATACTAAATGTTTACGAAAAATTCTGAAAATTTTACAAAAAATACTAGACACTATAAGGATCCTACGAAAAATAAGAAAACACAAGCTTGCTTGAGAAATAAGCCCGTAATAAGCTATTTCAGCTTATTAAGCTTATAGGGCAAAACCCCTTTAAATACCACTGCCCTTGAGTCTATAACGAAAAAGACCCAAGGGCGCAGTGGTAGAGTGTGTATGGAAAGGGGGATGTATCGAGAGGTCTCGGGTTCGAGTCTTGCTCACCCGGACTTCTTGTCTTCCCCCTTTTTTTTTTTGAAAACTCAAAGAAGCAAAGTTGTTAAGCTCCATGGTGCACAAGCCCCTTTGCTGTCATACTCCATCTGTTTAAGCTTATTTTATTGTTTAGAGCTTATTTGACAGCTTTTAACAAGCTGTCAAATAAGCTACTAAGGCTAAGCTTAAATCTCCCCTGGTGCAAAGGGGAGATTTTAAGCCACTTTTTCTTGCTCCTTAAGCACACTTAAGCCCAAGTTTTTGGCTTATTTTAAGAATAAATAAGCTCTTAAATAATCCCTCAAAGTTTCAGACCTTGAAGAGCTTATTTGTGGGCTTATTTCTAAGCCAAAACTTGCCTCTTGGCTGTTTTTAGTTTAACTTAGGCATAGGGATTGCTTATTTTTGACTTTGGCTTATTGAGCTTATTTCATAAGCTCAGTTGTGTCCTAGTAGCATTTTAGGTTAGTTTAAGTAGTTGTTTAGCTTATTTACTCTTTTTCTAGCTTATTTGTCCTAGTCACAATAAGCTCCCCACAGCTTATCTAGTTTAGCTCTTCCTTTCCTTTTTAGCTTAATTAAGTTAGTTTAATTCCCTTTTGCTTATTTTAGTCCTTAGCTTAGCTTATTCGACCATAAGTAGCAAAAAGACTTAGAAAATTGGCTTTTAAGCCATTTTAGCCCAACTGTCAACTTTAAGCTTATTTTCTAGCTTATTCTTTTGTCAAAAGTTGAAAGTGCCGTTGTTAAAATTGTAGAGATTAAGCTAGTTAATAAGTTTGTAGTTTTAAGTTTTTGCTGAATCTCATTTTTCAATAAGCCAAAAATAAGCTAGAATCGTAGGGTTTGTTTCGTATTTTTCTTAAACTTCAGGGGCACCCGTTTGTACTATAGTATAAATTTCCTAAAGTTTACCCGCCTACCCTTTAGTTTCTTTTCTTACATTATCTACCCTAGAGTTTTCGAAAATAAAAAAAAAGGGGGAAGACAAGAAGTCCGGGTGAGCAAGACTCGAACCCGAGACCTCTCGATACATCCCCCTTTCCATACACACTCTACCACTGCGCCCTTGGGTCTTTTTCGTTATAGACTCAAGGGCAGTGGTATATAAAGGGGTTTTGCCCAAATAAGCTTATAAGCTGTACAGCTTATTTTCGGGCTTATTTGTTAAGCAACTTGGTTTTTTTTTATTTTTCGTAGGAACTTTATAGTATGAAGTATTTTTAGAAAATTTTTCAGAATTTTTCGTAAACATTTAGTATTTTTTATAATTTAATTTAGTTAAAAGTTTATTTAATTCATAATAAATATAAAAATTATCAAAAAAATATTTTGCTTTTTTAGAAAATTTTCTTTTATCATCTAGTTTGTAGGAAAAATATAAAATTTTTCGTAGGGTCATTTTTATAACTTTTCATCGTTTAAAGAACGGGTCCGGGTACGGGATTTTGTTTTGACTCGTTTTTGGGTCAAACGAACTCCGTTTTCGGTCTAGTCTTTTTCATTCTTCGTTATTTGGTCCATAGAGTAGTTTAGAAGCGAAAATTTCTTCGTAGGCTTATTTTTAAAGATTTTAGGTTTTCCCCCTTTTGTTCGGGATTCGGGCCTTCGTTTTCTAGTTTAATTTCATAATTTCTAGGTTTTTCTTAAACGTTTTAGTTCGTTATTGTTTAATTTGACTTTTTCAACTTCCCAAACTCATTCCTTCCTTCAAACTCAAATCTTCGATCGTATCGATTTACCATTCCAGCCTCGTTGGGGATAAACGACCCGGGAAAGCTCTATACTACTTCTCGGTATCATTGATCTTGTTGGTTTTTACACTTAGATATATATTTTATATTTTAATATATATTATATATATATTTAGTGTAAACTCAGCCAGTCAATTTTTGGCGCCGTTGCCGGGGAGGCTGTGCAACCGTTTATCGTTACGTTGATCAATTGTGTTTTAAACTGTGAATATTTTCTTTTATTATAAAAATATAAAAGTACAAAAATATTTTTCATTTCTTTTTAGTATAATTATCAGTATAAAAACCAAAGAAAAACCAAAAACATAAAAACATTGTCTTTAATTTACAAATAAAATTCACAAATTGGTAAAATACCAAAATATAATATTCTCAACTGAGGTATTATCATAATAAGTTCCGGTGAACTTGTTGGTTCCCAACTCGAACAAAAGATTTAAAAACTTGCCTTTTGTGTCTCTTACGACGTACGGCTCACCTTGAAAAGTTAAACAAACTATAAAGTGGGTATAAGGAGGGTTGTTCCTAGGAACTACGACCCGAAAGGAGAAATAAGCTTCGCGCTATTCCTACTCCTCCGCTCACCTGTGAGTTTATCTTGCTTTACCTAACTCTCGCCCACTCCCACTTCTCGTCACCAAACTCGAGAGTTCGAGAGTTTTCTTAACTATGTCAACAAACTCTCTTATGGCGGAGAAAACTGTACACAACTTTCGCTTATATCAATTTTCGATACTAAGCTAGATGTCGAGTTCTAATCTTAGCTAGAACCAATCTATCACGACTTCACAACTTCTTCACTACTTTCACGATTTCACAACACAACTTCACAACTACACAACTTCTTCACACCTTAGTTTTCTTCATACCACTACTTCACTACTACTTTCACACCTAACTATCACAACTTGAATGAATCACTAGATTCAACTATACTTACAACAATCACAAAGATTTATCTACTACACAACATTACAAGATTTACAAATTGTAATATGGATGCAACAAGATTGCAATACACACTTGAGGTGTAATACTTCTTCACTTGATGATGGAAGTATTCTTCTTTTGCACTTGAGGGATTAAACTTGGATCACTTGAAAACAAAGCTTTATGATTAGATGATCAAAGGATTTTAATGAGATGTGTGGATTGTTTTAGATCAGAAAGAATGAGTGCAAAATGTGAGAAAATAGTGGGGGAAAGTCAAGTATTTATAGGACAAACTGGAGGAGCGTCTACTTATGGGCGGTCCTTTTAAATAGGTGGGCGGTCCCCTTAAAATTAAGGGGGCCGCCCTAGACTAGGGGCTCCTCAATTTGTCTTTTGTGTAGGGGGAATTTTCTGGAACTTTTCTACCCGTTTTAGGTCCGAAAATTTGAATTTCAAAAATGTTTATTTTGAATAAAACATTTCTTTTAATTGTAGAAAATGTTATGTAATGTTTATAAAAATCTTTACAACATTTTATAAAAGTGTGAGGTTGAATAAAAATTTTCTTTGATCATAAAATGCATTAAGCATTTATTTATTCATATCTTTAAGTGATATAATTTTCGAAATGAAAATTTACTACTAATTACTTGTTTACGTTTAATTTTACATTAAATGTTTTTATATTTTGTTATTATTAAAACGTAAAAATGTGAAAAATATTAATAATGTTTTTAGACATTATTTCTATCAGTAACAAGTTGAATACTTACATACCAACGTTAAAGATACAGCTATTTACATGATAGTGTTAATTAGATCGTTTCTCAACGTGAATTTCAAGTTTCACCAATAAGTAAATGCATAAATAATAAATATCTTAATATTGTTGTTCTAGTAGGAACAAACTTCCCGTTGAATTTAATATTTTGGAAAAAGGTCAACCATGTTGACCCGTAACTCCGTAAGGATAATGTTGAGCACTGCGGCGATGGGGGATTATGAAATTTATATTATCTTCCGTCAATCATTCATTGATCTTTTAGTAGTAAAAGATAACAACAAATAATGTTTTAAAACCGTGTTGGAAGAAATATAATAAACTGGTTTTTAGAGCGGAATCACGAAATCAAGAAATACTCCAACAAGACCTCGTCAAGGGGTTATGTTGGCATGTTGGTAATCAAAAGTACAAAACGAACAAACAAATTCAAACACACGAAGCTGAAGCTTAATTCAATTTACCAAACCAAATACAAAGACCAAATTCAAAGGTACCAAACCAATCTTCAAAAGGTACAAAGAAAACTAAACATATCAATCCCTATTTATAGGTCAAACGAACCGTCATAAAATAGTTTCCAAATTCCAAACAAACTTGGTGGACAAGTCACACAAATTACCAAAAACGAATATCTATCCAAATTCCAACTTTACGAAATAAACCTTAAAGTTTAAGTCACTTTCTAACAATCTCCACCATGACTTGAACTCCTTTAAATGTTCCAAACCAAATCCAAAATTCCAAATTCCAAACGCTAGAGATGCTAGCCAAATTCAAAACGAATGATCGATTCCCAAAAGCAATCCGAAACAAAATCAATCCAAAGCAAGGGCCCATGACTTCAAAACGAACAATCAAATGTTAACCGACAAATCAAACTCGGTCAACCAAAGAAACAAATTGGCTCAAACGATCTTCTCCAAAGACAATCAAATTCAGGCAATCAACTTCAAAAGCCCGACAAACGAAGATCCAAATTTTCAAACTAACAAATTTCCAAACAATCGAACAACCTCCAAACGACCCGATGATACTCAAGTCTTCAAACACCCAATCGATCTTCAAATTCCAAATATCAAATTCAAATTCTAACGACTAACTTATTTAATAAGTATTACCGTCCAACTTTAAACTTATTATCCGTATCAAACAAATTCAAGTTTACAAAAAAAACTTGACAAACGAGCTTTAATAATTCAAACGCTCCAAATATAATACGGATAATAATTCTAATGACCCACTTATTTAATAAGAATGATGGTCTAAATTCAAAAAAAATACAAAGATCGCCAAAACAACAAATACTAATTTGTTGATCAAATAACAATTTCCAATAATTCAAATACCAATTCTAATTTACTAAATCCAAAACCAAATATCCAATCGTAATAACCAAAGTAAGAACTTGATTATCGAACGGCCTAAAACAAACCAAATAGCCCAAATTCGAATACTAATCCCAATGACAAACAATCCACCACAATCTGACAAACATTCAATGTCAAATTTAAAAATTGGTTTTTCGAATCAATTGTGGCAGACTTTGAATCCAAACGATTCTTCAAAAACCAAACTATACGAATACGTACCTTTTTCTTCTTCTTCTTCTTCATGGCTAAACGAACCTAGCTCTGATACCACTTGTTGGTAATCAAAAGTACAAAATGAACAAACGAAGCGAAAGCTTAATTCAAATTACCAAACCAAATACAAAGACCAAATTCAAAGGTACCAAACCAATCTTCAAAAGGTACAAAGAAAACTAAACATATCAATCCTTATTTATAGGCCAAACGAACTGTCATAAAATAGTTTCCAAATTTCAAACACACTTGGTGGACAAGTCACACAAATTACCAAAAACGAATATCTATCCAAATTCCAAATTTACGAAACAACCTTAAAGTTTAAGTCACTTTCTAACAGGTTATGATCCCTTAATGCCGAGTGGCACCAACACACATACTAGATATTTACACTCAAATGTTTATTAAAGGAGAGCAAGAAAAGAAAGTACAAATAAACCTCACCCCCTCATATCTATTTATAGAGAACGAGGGAGGAGAAACCTAATCCTTGTTAAACAAGGAATCTATAATTAAGGATGTTAGGAAATTTCTTAATACATGACTAACATCCTTAAGTTTGAGCTAAACTACAACTAACCCCCTAAACTTATATCCTAACTATTACACACTAATATTCTAACAATTTTCACCTTAGTGATAATAGTTATCCTTCTACGATACACAACAGCTTCAACCAGTGCTGGAACCTCGGATTGGGGACCACCTTCGTCAAGGCACAAGTAGCAATTCCCGCTACTAACTTTAGCTCAAATCCTGACTCTGCCGAGAATCTCTTTAGCCATGTATCCTCCTTCAATTTTTTAGCAAGTGTCATATACTTCGCTTCAGTTGTCAACAATGCCATTATATGCTGCAATATAACTTCCCAGCTTACCGCACATTCATGTATAATAAACCCATACCAATGTACGTTTGTCTGTAATCCACGACCATTCAGCATAGCTACATTCGCAGATGCTATGTCAGGTCGCGTGTAGACTATTTGATACATATGACTTGCAAGTGCATATATACATGACCCCTTACTCTTCTTTTCTTCATCACGATTCCCTGACAGACCACCCTCTAACAATAGCGTAGAGTGTCCACCCAACAATATATGAACCGACATCCCGTTGGAAAACCTGAATCGTGACACCCTCAGCGTATTACCACTCTGAGTCCTGAAGATCTACATACCAAGTATAATTTCCTTTGCTTCATCCAGTAAACCCTTGGTAACCAAGATCTCAGCCTTGCTTTCACAAGTAAACCCCATATAATCTATATAAAGGAATAGATATATGAACATACCAGGTGCATACTTCCAATAATATATGTTACTGTCGTCACTGCTTCGCCTGAAACCGTTGCTTAGCATACACATACTAGACCGAGTATCCATATCTTCTTTCATTACAGATATCCACTTGGAAATTACCTCACAAGCAACTGCATCCCTAAAGCAGCCATATTATTGTCACCTCTATACCTTTCAGCAGCATTACCTTCTGCACCCTCTTGACCATGTACTCCGGTTTTCATAATGACTGCCCCTATATTTGCACCATGGTGTACCTGTTTATTTACCAAGCAGTTCATGTTTGTTTTTCCTTCAAGTTTTTTAACCTTCAACTTTCTTTGAGCCACTGCAGCATGATCGTGACTCTCTTGAATTACCTCATCTTCACGATTTTTCTGAGCTCCCTGTAGTTCCACCTCAAACCAAACACACTTTTGAACATGTACTCCATGGACTCCTGTTTTAACACAAGGACCAAGTTGTTTGAACCCAACTTTTTTTGAACCTCCATGCTTTTGTACAATATTCCCATCAAGCTTTTCGATGTTTAACCTAGTATTCATACTAGCCATTCTTCTTTAACCTTGCTACAAACCTTGTCAAGTTGCTTTTTAACCAACTTTATCAACAAGTCTCACAAGCCGTGTGCTAAATCCGCTTTCTTGTAATAATCGATCTACTAACCTTTAGAAAAAGCCTAAAGCTTTGATCTTTCCACTTCAATTCTACAACCTTGTTATACCTTGTACTCCAAGTAGTCACTTTTCTTGAATCCCAAGACAAAGCTAAACCTTACTTGTCTTCCAAGAACCACCAAGACTTGAATACCAAGAAACCGTTTAAAGTAAATCTTTTGTCGATTAAACCCTAGCAAACCTGAAACTTAAAACCTAAGTAACAAACTAGTCGACAAAATCCTTGATGATGGAAGAACCATAACAGAAAAACCTTGAACAAATAAATAAAAAAAACCCTTTGTTGAAACCCTTGCTCAAATCGATCAAACTTCACCACCAAGTAACCTTTTTTAAACTAAAACCTTGAAGTTGAAACTTCTTGCAAAACCTTGTCACCTTTGAAGCTCAAAACCGAAACTCCAAGAACCTCGTGACAAAAGAAAAGATTTTCTATAACCCTAGGAGAATCGATCCGCCTCCTTGCAAGAAAACTTCAAGAAACTTGTTGCCCAAGTAATCTTGACTTGTAAACCTAGAAACCTTGAACCTTGTAATCTACACAACGATAACCAAATATTAACATAAAAAGGACAAAGAACACAACCACCAGACCAGAAACTTCGACAACTTATATCTCCATCTTGGAAGATCCTATGCAAGATCCCTCCGGTGAGATCCTAGATCTATGTGTCTTTAACCTACGTTTTAAATTTTGTAGAAATCCAACGGTTAATGAACCTGCAGCGCCAATTCTCCCACGGTTGCGCAGTAACCGACGAACCAAACCCGGTTCACTCGTTTCTCTTGTTTCGGCTCTCTCCACGTTGTGTGATTTGTTCTTCTCGAACCTGTCCCTGATACCAATTGTTGGAAGAAATCCAATAAACCGGTTTCTAGATCGGAACCACGAAATCAAGAACTACTCCAACAAGACCTCGACAAAGGGTTATGATCCCTTAATGCCGAGTGGCACCAACACTCACACGAGATATTTACACTCAAACGTTTATTAAACGAGAGCAAGAAAAGAAGGTACAAATAAACATCACCCCCTCATCTCTATTTATGGAGAATGAGGGGGGAGAAACGTAATCCTTGTTGAACAAGGAATCTATAATTGAGGATGTTAGAAAATTTCTTAATACATTACTAACCTCTTTAAGTTTGAACTAAACTACAACTAACCCCCTAAACTTATATCATAACTATTACACACTAATATTCTAACAAACCGGGTCTCTAATCCATCTGTTCGAGTCATCGAGTTACCAGTTTTACCAGTTCGATCACCGACTCAATCTGATCTTCCATATATTGCGGCTAAAAAACATTACTATCAAATATAACATATAAAATTAAAATTACGTCTTAAACATATATAATTAACTTACTTTATTTGTAAAAAAACAAGAAAAAAATCAAAACCCGTCCGGGTCTCGAGGAACGGGTTGACCCGGGTCACTTCAAACCCGATGGGTCTAATCGGGTTTTGAAAATATGAAACCCGATTTAATTTGACCCGGTTCAACTGGTTGAATCGGTCAGGTCCCGGGTTTCAAAACATTGAGAACAACTCATACATGTCAGACATTAACTAAATTGAACCGGGCCATGCACATTCACTTGATTAGACTTTTCTATGTCGTATGTATCGAATTAGGCAATTAGCTGTGTTCTCCCTTTCGTTAACTTTCTTTCAGTTGCCAAGGCTTTGTATTTCACATAAATTAATAGCTACAATTAGAGAGGTATATACATTTCTGTTCCCCGAACAAACAATATCCATGATATAAACTTGCACATTTGTTTTAAACTTCAATAATTGAAATACATAGATAAATAGATGAAATTACCGTATTCACGGATTATTTGCAAACATACAATCAAATCTCGATAGAACATCGACTTCATTTTCTTAAGAGAACATCACTAACTAATTTCTCAAAGTTGAGATAGGACGATCCACTTATAGCAACAGCTTCTTCGGCTTTCTTCCTCCACTCTAAAGCCTTGCTTCTCATCTTCTCCCCTTTCGCTCCATCCATCATCTCCCTCACTTGAGCCTCCACCTCCTCTCTCTTCACATTTGCATCGATTTCCATACCAATCCCCCATTCTATACAAAGATACCGACAATTGGTTTGTTGCTCAGCAAAAAACGGCCAACAAGTCATAGGAACACCATTGCTAATACTCTCAATAGTCGAATTCCATCCACAATGAGTCAAGAATCCACCGATTGCTGGATGCTTCATAACCTGCATATACAGATAAAGGAAAAATATTTTAATTGTTTGATATATATTCTATGCATATCATATTAAGAAAATAAGATCGTGAGCATATATAGTCTAACAAGGTTAATGATCACAAGCTTAAAAGTGATTCGTAAAGACTACTACATTTTTTGTATGCAGCTTTTATCACCTGTCAATCCACAAAAACTTGAAGAGTTTGATTAACTTCTTTAATCCACCCTGAAGATCAAATTAAAACTTTCTAATTGTTGCAAATAAGTATCTTCTTGTGAGTAAGAAAAAAGTTCCTATCTAATTGTTATGCTTAATGTATTTTATCTTTTTATATAGAGGAAATTTACATGAACTAAATAGACGCATGGTTCGTTGTTTAATTAGTTGTTAATTATATTGCATAATCGATATTAACAAGAGAGTGATACTTCTGGCAAGTCCGGTTAATCATAGTGAGAAAGCATGTTTTCGATCTATTTTATTATCTTCTACATTTTTACGAAAGAAAGAATAGCATACCTCTTCTTGAGGGCACCAGCTAGTCACCATGCCTCTCCCTTTGGTCTCCTGAACGAACTCTGGGGGCATCATGGCTTCATCACCTCCGACAATATCTGGCCTGGTTATCCACAAGAAATCCTTCTGGCTGTTAGCAAGTCCCCATCCGAACTCGATGAGTTGCTCTTTTGTCATGACTGTTATACTTCCAAAGTTCACATAAACAACGGAACCAGGGTCTTTTGTATCAAGCCAATTGATGCAACTCACATCTTCCTTCCAAAGGTTGGACCCAACGTGCTTGAGTCGGTCATCGTCAACATATTGTTGCATCATGTGTAGTGGGCCTATTGTGAATGTTCTTGTGTTCATGGCAATTATGGGTTTAACACTTTCTTGTTCTAAGTCATCGAATGTGTTGATAATGACAGCTGAGGCTCTAGGAATAGCAGCAGTCTCGTGTATAAGATAGTTGAGCATAACATCGTCTATATCGGTAGTTCGAATGAAGCTTGGCAAGTCCCTTAATCTTATATTATCCATTCCAGGGATCCAGTCCAAGCTTGTGTCTAGATACCCGTTTGTAATGTCACTCATATCTGTAATAGGAGTATTTAGTTAATTACCATAACCATTAAGTAAATTAGTAGAAACTTGAAATACACGAAAACAAAAATATAAACAGTTCTTATACTGATATTTTAATTACAGAGTTTCAGTGTTATCTCTGGAGGACATATATAATACGTATGGATTTCCACCAATTGTCGCACATCGTAAACAAAAATGTTATTCTCATCCTATATGAGTGAAAGCCGCCATACATGGCATTATTTTGTGTCGTTATTAATTTATTTTTAAAAAGAAAATCGATCACCATAAAAAATTAATATAAAATCCAATCTCCTTAACTTTAAAAAATACAACAAAATCAAAATGTCAGTCTCTATAGTATGGTCAAATGTGACCACTACTGAAGCACATAAACAGTGGAGAAGATATCGGTATTGTAACATGTATTATAAAATAAATATGTACATCTAGGATGGAAAACGTAACACGCGTCGTTTGGTTATCGAATTACAGTATAAATTATTAGTAGTATATTAGGGCCGTTTGGTATGGGGTTTAAGGTGGTTTGAGTTGATAGATGGGTAAAATAATTGGTTTGGTGAATGTTTTTTGGGCTCACGCGCGGGTGTAGTGCGCATATATGAATTCATGTCAGCTACCCGGGTTTTGCACAATCTGACAAATAAGAGTGTCATTTTTAATTCTCAAAAAAATTACATCCACGAGTTAAAGTTGACTACATGTGTTATTTGGATTTTTTATTAAAAAAAATTACATTTCATTTTTAAATAATCTTTTATATAATAAAAGAATTACATTATTTCGGAAGAATTACATTATTTTGGAGTTTTCTATCAAATTGAATCTTATGAATTAAAAAATTGGACCAATCAAAACGTTTGATTTTGCCGCGTAGGCAAAATCGTGCGATCTGATTGGTCTATAAAAAGTCAAAATTGAATCAATTTAATCAAAATTAAAATAAATTGGTGGAAAAATCTGATGGAGAAAAAAAACACATAAAAATATATGTGTCAAAATTGTGAAAACAAAAACTTAAAATAAGAGGTGGTAATTAATAAAATTTTAGTGGTTTAATTTTAAATAAATTATATAGAGTTAAGTGTAAATTTATAAATTTACAAATTTTATTACATCTTTAAAAAATAAATAAATAACCCCTTAAACTTTATAGCTCTAGACTTTATATTTTAAAATACAACAAACGCAAACAATTCTTACTTCCAACAAAGATTTAAGATTATTTAATCACATCTCAAATCTACCCAAATACTATTTAGTAGATTTTTTATTGTCGGCATAAAATCATGTTGTACAACCAAATAGAAAAACACCGAAGCACATAAATTATCATAAATAAAAAAGGGGTTTCTAGCTATTCATTGATAGCTTTGGAAGAAATTACATTTTCTTTTCTTTAGTTTAATACGTACTAAAATTTTAACAATTGAATTTCTGAAAAAGTATTTATGTTATTAACATGTTTTATAAAGTGGAAGTCAATTGTTCGAATATAACGAGGAGAAAATTAATCCCCTTGTGGCCTCGGAGGTTCATTTGAGCCGACTCCGGGCAACCTAAAAGGATAGTTTCGCTGGGATTAGTTGGCTCACAATATCGAGTCTGAAAACACGTAAATCAAAAGAAGAAAAATTACTAATTATCCTACTACGTAATATATAAAAGATTAAATAAATACATTCTCTTCATACGATTTCGATAATACTTTATACATAACTTATAAAACAGAAAAAATAAAAAGTATATATATATATTTAAAAAAAACATAATATCTAAACCCCGTGCGTACACGGGCATTAAAACTAGTTTATATATATATATATATATATATATATATATATTAAATAATAATTAATTTTCTTTCTCCTTATTTACTTTCAAACTTTTCTCAAATCCAAATCCAAATTCAATCCCACTTACAAACCAAATCGGCCCTTAATAAAAAACGTTTACAGAGCAATAAATAAACAGAAGGGGAAATCGTACATCGAAGCATGATTTAAGAAGTCATTATAATCCAAAGAGTTAAATAATCGCCCTTAAGATTTCTTTATAATTTCCTTTAACATCAACATGATCAAGACAGCCAATTATGGTAATACGCATTTCAAAAGTCATACTACGTCGTTTTTGGCCTATGCTACAGTAAAATGAACAGTACCCGGCCCACTGGGCTCGGTTACTGTTCATCGGCAAAAAAAAAAAACTTTATAATCCCGCTCCTCTTCTTTGGCCAAAAGTAAGAAAAAAAAATTTACGGGACGTACTCTCATTTTTAACTAATTTTACGCTTTCTATCGGGCGGGGCAAAAAAATAAAACGCGCGATTTGTCATTTACTCTCTCGTCAAGAATACAAATCAAATATACTATTAAACATGAGACCGAAAAAATAAACCCGCACAAAATAATATGAAAAAAAATTTGCTCAACACAAAATAAGAAAAAATTTACAAAAGTACTGATTTACTCAGATAAAAAAATACCCGCAACATTAGGCCTAACATATTTGCCCATATAAAAAAACAAACTCAAACTGGGCTCGGTTACTGTTCATCGGCAAAAAAAAAAAAAAAACTTTATAATCCCGCTCTCATTCTTTGGCCAAAAATAAGAAATATTTTTTTTTTCAAAAGTGATACTACGTCGTTTTGGACTAGGTGCTACAGTAAAATAAACAGTACCCGGCCCACTATGCTCGGTTACTGTTCATCGGCCAAAAAAAAAAAACTTTATAATCCTTCTCCCCTTCTTTGGCCAAAAATAAGAAAGAAAAAATTTTCGGGACGTACTCTCATTTTTAACTACCCACTAGGCTCGGTTACTGTTCATCGATCAAAAAAAAAAATTAAAATTTTTTTTTATAATCCCGCTCCCCTTCTTTGGCCAAAAATAAGAAAAAAAAATTTACGGGACGTACTCTCATTTTTAACTATTTACGGCTTTCTATCGGCCCGGGCAAAAAAAAAACGCGCGATTGTCATTTAATATAAGAACAAAACAAACTATTAACATGAGACCGAAAAAATGAAGCCGAAAAAAAAAATTAATGCCCCACAACAACACGCGAAAAATTAACGCCCGCAGCAACGCGCGGGTAATGTTGCTTGTTACTCGCTACAATGTCAAATATTCATGTGATCTATTGCTAATTTTGATAACGGCAAATTAATAATCGCAAAATAAAAAAGTATTGACACCCGTAACTTTTCTGAACGCGTAAGACTGGGTGTAATAAGGAGACCTCAACACCGCACTTATCACCGCCATCTCAACGGCACATTAGTTTTTTTTATCTCTAAAATCAATTTCACCCCGCAACTTAACAAGACAATCAACATACCACTAAAACATAACCCACTTAAACACAAATATACCCTCAAAACACACACAAATACACACAGTACTCCATGACTCGATCTTAACATGACCGCGCGTTGTCGGAAGAACTCGTAAGTCTTTAAAGTCCCAAGACTCGATCTGCCTCACTGGTCGTCTCTTAATAAGAATCACTCTTATCTAAACGCCACACTTAAAAAAGTCAAAATACTTGTAAGTTGTAACATGCAACATAGACATTCATTTCGTTACTGGCTTTACTTGTTCTTAGTGTTAGACGATATTGCTTACCTAGATGTTCTAATACTTCATGTTAAAAAAAAAAAAAAACATATCGATGACTAGAAACCAACCCGACAAGAGTAAACTATCACTCCCGAGTTGAATAAAAGTTGTCGTAGGAAATGAAAAGCATTGACGTATGGATCTACCGTTACACG
This sequence comes from Tanacetum coccineum, assembly GCA_026074375.1. Lineage (NCBI taxonomy): Eukaryota > Viridiplantae > Streptophyta > Magnoliopsida > Asterales > Asteraceae > Tanacetum > Tanacetum coccineum. The sequence goes on from BQNB010057846.1 coordinate 32,753, forward strand.
GTTACAGGATATATGCAAAGTTCGGTATTACTAAAAAACTTACGATGGCAAATTATGACACACACCCGCACAAATTATGGCAAATTATCCCCTACCCGCACATAAAAGTTAAAACCAACTTTTTATTTCAAGATTTAAAACAAAGAACAGAAGTAAAGATAGTTTTTTTACCTTTAAAGGGAGTATAGCCCCTTTGAACAAGATCATGGTAACGAGTATAAGCCAAAACCCCACAAGCACTAGGCGTCCAGAAGAGAACTTCGGGCAACCCGAACCTTTCGGCAGCTTCAAGCGTAAAGCTCATGCACCCATCAGAAATTATGCAGCTCACGGGGGGCACCTCGGACTCTTCAGAACCATTAAGACTAGTGATCAGCTCACAGAAAGGTTCCAAGCTATGCTTTGGAACCGACTCACAGAGTGCAGGTATTGACTGGGTAGCTTCGACATCAGACGGTGGAAGGCCATCTGGGATCGAGTAGAAACGAAAATCGGGCAGACCATCGAGAGAGGAAGCGCCTCTAGATCGAAGCAAGCGCTTATGGTTGTAGTGGTTGTTGACAAAGGATATGTGGAAGCCCTTAACATGAAGAAGCTTAGCAAGTTTCATCATGGGGTTGATGTGACCTTGTGCTGGGTAGGGGATACATAAGGCATGTGGCTTCTCCACTTTGGCTGTTGAACCCATTTAGTGAAATGTTTCTCTGTGTGACAAGGGTGGTATGGCAGTAGGAAAGGTTGCTATTATTTATAGAGTAGCAAAAACGGGAGTCTAGCTCACTAGTTTGACCACACCGGAGTATAAATATATTGAGATTCTTTGTTAAAATGAACACGTTCCCTCGCATATAAAACTGTTGGGTTTACTGCGGGACCCTGTCTTTTTTTTGTTTGTGAGGAAACATGACCGATCATATTCATTTAAATATATGAAATTAAATTCTTTTGAAAATATGAGATGTTAGAAGAACACTATCATTTTAAAATATTAAAGGACAAGAGAACACAACTTAGAATTTAATTTTACGAGGCTTGTCGACACCCGTGCGTTGCACCGGGCTTAATCTGTAGGCAAAATTTAATTGTTAAGCTACTTTCTTCATTTGTGCACTGTATAAAATACCTGATGCACATTTTGTTGAGGGCATTATTAGTTTTGGCTGTTTCAGCATTTGACATAAAAACGGTTTGCTTACTAATACACAATAAAATATACAATAATATTCCAAAAGAGCAATTAAGAGCTTTCCTTAAGTTTTCTTCAAGAAAAGCTCACTCTAAAAGATATATATAATATATAATATACGTATGTTTTTCGGAAAGTATGATTTCCCGGGTCGTTTCCCCAACGACTTGTGAAATTGAAACCACGTTTTAGCTCGGATTATGATTTGAATGAGAGAAAAGATATTTTTGATTTTCTATAACTACTAAATAAAAGCAACAATTAAGATGAACAATTAAAAGCAATTAAACACTTAAACTAATTAACGAGAGCAAATAAAACGCGACAAATAAGCAAATACACTAAGTTTAACCCCTAAAAATGCAAACTAAATTTCTAAACCTAAAATAGGACAAAAGAAAATTTTAAGAAAAAGAAAAACATTTTTTTGATTATTTTTGAATTTATTATGAATTAAAAACTATTTTAATCTAATTAAATCCTAAAAAATAGCAAATTAAGTCCTAAAATTTTAGAAAAATGATTTTTAAACTTAGAAAAGTCTAAAGTAACATAAAAACTTAGAAAACTATTTTTAACTATTTTTAAAATTAAAATCCTATTTTTAAACTTAAAATTAAAGGCTCAAAAATGAAAATTAAAATCTAAAAGGTGTAAAAATGATTTTACTGAATGTAAACCTAAAAGTAATTTTTATAAAACTAAAAACTTTTTTTTTGTAATTTTCTGAAACTTTTTCTATTTTTTATGTATTTTCTAAGATTTAAACTTTCGAAAAACTATTAAAAATAAACTAATTGATGGAAAATTACGAAAAATTCAGGAAAAATCTAAAATGTAACAAAGATTACTAGAAAATTAAAAGAAACAACTCAGCTTATCATATAAGCTGTGAAAACGGCTTATTTAGCTACGGCTTATTATAAAGAGCTTAAAAGGAAAATGACTACAAGTATTAAATGTGGGGAAAGGCTAATGGATGAGCTAATGAAGCATGGTGGTAAGTCGTGTGTGTTGTGTGCAAGAGGTCTTGGGTTCTAGGTTGGCAGACACCCTTTTTACTTTTTTTTATATTTTTAACTTTTTACAAAAACTAAATATTGGAACTTAAAGAAGACATGTTTTTGAGCATTTTTTGTAAAAACAACATTAACTGAAACTCAAAATTAAGCTCTTAAGAGCTTTTTGAAAGTCTGACCTCAGAAAGGTAGCTTATGAGCTTGAAAAACTTTGATTTCACTAAAATGCATGCACAAAGCTCATTTTAAGCTCAAATGAAAAAGCAAAAAGTGTTCTGAGTAGCTTATGATGTCTACAAGCTAGAAATGAAAAGCTTCTAAAGCTACAAACCCTTTACCCTATCTGAAAATTAAGATCAATCCTACAAACTCAGAAAGAAACTTAAAAAAACACAAAATCCACTTAAGCTAAAGAACTTAATAAGCTAATTCAGAACCCTAGCTTTTGAAAACTTATTAAACTACTTAAAGGCTATAAATCCAAATCATAAAAACACAACCTACAAGCTAGAAATCAAAATTTTAAAACTAATTCTTAACTGCTACTGTTTTTGGTCTTTTTGAGATTTTTAATGACTTTTGAAAGCAAATTAAGCTAAGTAATTAAACTAGAAACTAAAAAGCAGGACCTAAATTATATTAAGCTATGTAAATTCTATAAACCTACTGATTTTAAGAATCTATAAACTACTTTAGCTGACCTAAATGTGATCCAAAAGATAAGCAGTAGGAACTGCTAAGGTTCCTACTGATGCACTTGACAAGAGTGCAAAACAAAAATGCAGGTAACCTTGTGGTTACTACTGCACTTAACACACTCACTATGAGTGTATAAACTTAAATCAAGCAATATATAAGCCTTGGAAAGCTTAGATCATATTTTCATAAGCAACAAGAAAGGGTAAAAGTACCTTGGTGCTGAGACATACAAATTAAGCCATAACTTTTTTAAAATTAAAACTAACTTCTGAAATCTCTTTTTCTATTGGTTTAAAATGATAATACAACTAACTCAAACAAATTTCATAGGTCATTTTGACTTTTAGAGGTCAAGTCCTCTTAATCCAAACACTCCTTAATGGAATGATAGATTCAATAAAAGCTTTTAAAATGAATTCTAATTTATAAACCTATGATACCAGACTATATTAAGCTTAAAACAAGCTTAACTAGCATGCTCTAACAACTGAATAACTAGAAATCTAAGTTCTAACACTATGCTACTATATTTTTGGTTTTTATGAAATTATGACTGATTTTAAGAAAAACTAAGATCTACTCTATATAAACTAAAACAGATTATTAAAATTACAGAATAAGTTTAAACTAAACATAAATAAGTAGCTAGAAAGCAATTAAGCACAATTAATAAACTAATAGACAGATCTAAGCTATTTAAGTAATATTAAGCTAAAATTTAAAGAACATGAAAGTAAATAGAAAACTTACAAATTGCTTCAGCTTAACAGAAGCTTAAAGGCTCTTAGAGCTTGTCTACAGCTCTGGCTTATTAGAAATAAGCCAGTGAAAGTCCTTGGGAGTCCTTCTACAATTGACTCCCCTTACATAAGCTCACAAGTCCAAAATCAAAGGTTATAAGGTTTTAAGCTGTTTTTAAGAGTTAAAGTATGATTAAGGTCTGATTTAGCTCAATTACTAGCTTATAGACTAGTAAGAGCTTATATGAGCTTATTAGAACAATAGCTTAACATTTGAGAAGAGTTGAGAACTTATGAGTGAAAAATAAAAGTGCTTATGACCGATTATTTAAGAGCAAAACTAGATTTCATTAAAATAGAACTTGATTACATTATCAAAAGAAAATTACAACTGAATTTTAAAGGAAATTACAATAAGCTAATTTTTAAGCTAAAATCTACTAAGCTTACTACTACGTGTGTGTGTGTGCGATAGTGAGGCTATTTATAGCCTAAAGCTGAACATTCTAGGCCTTCCTTGCTGCCCACGCTCCTTTCAATCCGTACCTTCCATTTCTTCAATCATTGGAAAGTGAATAGTAGCCCTTGGATCACAAACTATCTCACACGGATTGCCAAGCTGGCAATCCTTGATGTGACATTTGTGCTTCTTGTGTGAGAGTATTTAGTGTAAAAATCATCATCTCTTATGCTTCTTTGAGTCCATGTGGCTTTAGTGAGCCAATGAGAGTGCTTGATTTGACATAATTAACCCTGCCATTTTGCTGTTGATCACTTGAATTGTCGTCCTTGACCCTCAATTAAGAAAAGCCCTATCATTTACCCTGGGTAATTGGGGAGAACGATTAATGAATAGTGTTTGGCGCCTTTTTCTTTTTAACTGAATTTGGGGTAAAATCCATTTTAAACTTTGGAGAAATTGCAAATTCAGTCCCTGTCGTGTTTATTTAAAAGTGTAATGTAAATCAACTTTCAGAAATCGCAACAATGGCCCTTAGAGTTTATTAAAAGGTAAATGGTATTGGGCTAGGGTTTGGGCTTTTGTTGTGGGCTTGGACTTGGTTTTTGGTTTAAAGGTTCCCGGTAAGGTTTTTTTTAGGTTTAAGGGCCAATAAGAGTTAAGCCTTAGGGGCTGATATGGTAACTTTCTGAAACTTAGAGGGTTGATTTGAAACATTTTGAGTTTTTGTCTTTTATGGGTTGACTTCTGTTGACCAAGGTTTGACCAATTTGATTGAAGGTTGACTTTCCTTGGCTTTGCTTCCGGCTTTTGCTCAATCTTTCGTTCTCGTGTCCGTGCTTGCCCGTTTTTGATGGTTTTCTTGCGATTTTTGTTATATCCATACCTGCACACACAAAACATAAAAACAAGCATATCTTTGCCATTTTTAGTCTGTTTTGGGCTTAATTGGGCCTTTTTAGGTGTAAACGGATATGTGTATTTTACACATATCATCTGCCGCTACATTTTCTACTCCTTTCTTGTTTTTGATCTTAATATCAAACTCTTTGAGTAGTAAAATCCAATGGATAAGACGCGGTTTAGCATCTTTCTTAGCAAACAGATATTTCAACGCAGAGTGATCCGTTAAAACGACAGTTTTTAAAAGAACAAGATACACTTGAAACTTATTGAAAG
>BQNB010057847.1:0-38034 GCA_026074375.1 Tanacetum coccineum
TTTGAAAAACAAATTCTGAACCTTTTAACAATTAACAAGATTTATATCACATATCTCTCCATGATAAATTGCATGTATTTATCATGGATGCCGAATTAACAATTAATTTTAAACATAAAACTGATCAATTAACAATTAAACGCATCAAGTTTTATCCATAAAATTTCATACAACCTAGAATTCGTCTAATTAATTTTATAATCAATAAAGATTGAATCTTGATGCACAAAGATCGAATCTTTATGCATAAAACGCCCAAAGGGCTTAAAAAATTAATTAAGAATCCTAATTTGTCAAATTTTATTACTTTGTAACTACAAATTCTATACGATGGCTCGTGATGCCACTGTTGGGTTTTTACAACTATTAACCATTAAAGATCACGAGTACGCAGCGGAATAAATAAAACACGTATAGAATATGCAATTAACAAAAGATCAAGAACGCGTACCTTTTAGCAATTAACGAACACCGTTCTTGAATATACGCTTGTGTATAAATCGAATACCACGCAAACTAAATAAGTTACCAAAGTAGATAACCTCTATGGTGTGCACACACTACACGTCACCGAGATACGCTAGGATGCTAGTCCTTGCTTCACGAATAAACAACTCAACACTTTGTTCTTGTTTTTGGATCTTGGCGTCACACGGACGAATCCAATAAATACTGATCGTCATACTTGAAGGGATAATGAATATACATTCAATATCTTATGCATGGCAATTCATGCATGTCCAAATCATGCATACGTATGGTCTTAATCTCATATGTATATTAACTGTTTGCATGTGAAGGAGGTTTTAATATATGAGATGTCGACTCACTATATTAAGGATATGATAATCGTATATCATGTGTGTTTTTTAGGCGTCAATTCCAATGAACCAAAAGAGGTTCATTATATAACCTAATAACTTGGTCTCCAAGTCATAATAGGACACATCCTCAAGTTAACAATAAACGACACTCGACCCCTCCTTCTTTCTCTAGTTCGACCAGTCACAACCAACACCTCACGGGTTAGGTTTTCGTACTAACAAGTCCCTCACTTGTTAATATCTATTAATTAAATCTAACGTCTAACGTAATAATTAAAGACCGTTTAATATTTCGTGAAGTATGTATTAATATAATTAATATACAATAAATATATTAATTACATTAATAAACGTATCCTCTGTGTAAACGCGTGTGCCCCCATAGGCTCACATATTTTCGGCCGTATATTTATTTATGATATGGACATATCCCAACAGAATCTTACATAAATGCCTTTATTACTAACCAAATATCGGTCCTTGCAATGGTTTTTTGACGCCTCGGGGTGGTTCTTCAACGTTTCAACCACTCCCCGGCCACTGCCTGCTTTGACAAAGGAAAGACTCACCCTTATCAGTTTTACCTACAACACCCACGTGACAACTTACAAAAAAACAAAAAAAACATATGGCCTTTCGGCCAATCGCACGACTAACGGTTTTTTCTTTCATCCTTATGTTACTACTTTGGATCTGGCCTTTAGTCTGCCTCTCGGTTATCCGAACGCCTTTCAATGATCCACCATGCGCATCGGTATGCTTTTTAGTAATCCAGTCAATGACCTTCGGCCATCGACCTGCCTTGTGCTTTGTCCTTTAGCTCCACCATCTCGCTCCATTTGTATGACTTCCTCCGCCATTATTACGACCAAGTTATGGAATTCCATATGAACGAAATTTATGATGTAATTATAAAGCACCAAATAAACGCCCAACGGCTTGAGACACACACGCATTAATGTTTTGGATTAAACTATGGCTCTTGGCTCGTCTACCCGCCGCTATCTTCGGCCGACGACACAAAACTTCAACCATTTAACACAGAAATGAAATACTCTCAGTTATATAAGTTGTTGGTCAAATATATAAACTCATTGAGGCCACCGGTCACGAGGTCCGATTACTTTATGGTTTTCTCCTTGATACCTCGTTGCTTGACCTATTCAATCCTCCATCCGCGGTCGACTCTTGTGGGACCTTCGGTTATCGATGCATCGGACTTCCATCCTTATTTCGACCCTTGTAGAATTCCGAAGTATTTTATCATTACGTTGGTCTGTACCTTCATTTAACGCCATGGTGGGCACAAAAATTTAGAGTAAATAACTACTTAAGTATGCAAAGAGTACGAATAGTATTTGACTCCACATGCACACAAGGCTTCGTAAAACCAAATTTAAATATTATTCAATGAAAAATCAAAAAAGTTTGGTAAACACAATTTAATGCAAAGTTTTGTATTGTTTGTTAATAATTAAGGTGAAATATAAGGACTTTTATTTATAAGTTCAATGATACAAAAGGATTTAGTACCGATGACCAAGGGGGAGTATAGTGGTGTGATACTATCGTCGGCGGTGTCACAATTTGACGTGATATGATTCGGTATTAATACATGTGATATATTGAATTTGTCATATCTAATGGGAGAAAGCAAAATCTTTCATGTTTTATGTTTCAGGACTAATTATATGAGACGATTATTTGGTAAAGGCAAAAGTAGGAATAACAAGGAGGATAAGCACCATGCGTGTGATATGTGAAACTATAAAAAGTGGCTCCGCGTAGTCAATGTCTAAGTACAGAAAAGTCATACATGGCTAGACAAATTATTATGTGACTCCACCGGTTGGCTAGCTACATTCGGTGATAAAAGTAGTCAATGTCTAAAGAAGTGTCTGCACTTTATCAATGCGCCTTCCGAGGTAGTTGATGGACAAATTATTATGTGACTTGTGTGTAGTCAATGTCCATATTCCCTAAGCCTGATCTACTTAGGAGGAACTTTTCTAACTTATCCGATGAGGAAGTTGAGGAACACCATAGACAAACTAAAAGCGGCATGTGTGTCGATGTCTACCCCGTAGACAAACTAAAAGCGGCCTGTGTGTCGATGTATACCCTGTAGACAAACTGAAAGCGACATGTGTGTCGATGTCTACCCTGTAGACAAACTAAAAGCAACCTGTGTGTCGATGTCGTCCCCGTAGACAAACTAAAAGCGACCTGTGTGTCGATGTCTACCCCATAGACAAACTAAAAGTTGCCTGTGTGTCGATGTCTACCCCTTAGACAAACTAAAAGCGACCTGTGTGTCAATGTCTCCTTCGGATGGTTGTGACCCGGGCTGGATAAATTATTATGTGACTCCGCGTAGTCAATATCCATGCGACGGACATGTAAAAATTTATACTCACTTCTAAAAATATTCATTGCAGGTAAGACTACAAATTAAAATTAGACATACGAAGAGAAAGAGTAAGAGCGACATAAACTGTTATCTTGATAGGGAAGACACGCCGATATGACACCTAGGTAAGAAAGCAGATTCTTAAGTCCTTCGTGTGGCATTGATTTGCACAAATTAAGTATAGCATCATTGACCGTTGGCTAATAATACTATGCTGGGGGGACATGTTGACGTATATGGTCTGATAGACCTGAACCGAAGGGTACAACCGGAGGATATTTAAGTCCTTCGTCCGACGTTGAGGTACACAATTTAAGTATAGCATCATTGACCGTTGGTCAACAATACTATACCAGGGGGACATGTTAACGTATGTGGTATGATAGACTCGATCCGTCTAATTGACCAAAAGATAACAGGGTCACACAACATGTTATTATCATCATATATATAGGCTAGGAACTAATGAATTATAAAGGTATGCTACAACTTATGATCAACATGTATTGCACATAATGGATTATAGAGAGATGTTGCAGGTTATTATTATCCAACAGTCATGGTAAAAATGTTTTGGCTATAAATAACCAATCCCCTTTCCCACATTTGGCGGGTTATCTTACTCTCCCTCTACACATTTATTTACTCTCTCTCTATATATATATATGGATTCTCTTCATACTTATCACAGACATCATATATCAACACAATATACACACATAACTAAGTCCTTTACAGATGGGCCACTGACTTGATCGTCGGAGGGTGGTTCCCGGGGCTTCGGCCTCGGGATCCCTTCTAACGGGTTTTTCTCGATTGGAAGCATTATTTCTAAGCTCGGGACGACGACATACGACGCCAGGATTCGTTAGGATCAACCCAGCAGAAATATGCTTCAACAATTTCCTTGGTCATTTAAATTTCATCCTCATTTAGAAGACGGGATGTATCCATCCGAGGAATTAAGGAAGCTAGAAGTTGAGGCAAATGAAGTATTTACTATATATCGTGACCAGTGAGGTCCTTTATTCACCTCGTCTTAAATCTTATCTCTTTGCTGCGTAAGCCAACTAATTTCAGTAATTGTTTGTAAGGTTAATGGCATATAATAGCAACGTACTTTCCAATTTGAGCCGTTATCAGATACGAACTTTAAAAAGTATCACAATACCCATCCAACTTTCAAAATTTGTGCTATTATCATACTTTTGCTGACGTGGCAATGACGTGGCATACCTGAAAGTCTGACACGTGGCACCATTTATAACATGACACGTCATCAAAAGTATGATAATAGCACAAATTTTGAAAGTTGGATGGGTATTGTGATACTTTTTAAAGTTCGTATCTGATAACGGCTCAAATTGGAAAGTACGTTGCTATTACATGCCATTAACCCTTGTTTGTATCTGTCTTAGGTATTACGAAGATGGCATTTCATCAGTTTATTTATGGGAAGAGGATGACAATGAAGGCTTCGTGGCCTGCTTTTTAATCAAAAAAGGTTTTTTTTTGTCCGAAGTAGCTCTTAATCCTTTTCTTTACATGAACTAATTTGAAAATTATATTTGATATAAAGATGGATCAAAATATGCACATGGTAAACGAGGCTATCTACACGAGGGTGGATGGGAGGCTATTCATGTTATCCAGGTATTCTTTATTCATCACTCTTGTGTCGGGTTGAAGTATAAATGTCTCGTTATCTGAAACTTTATGTGTCATTGAAATTGCTCGTATATTCTTTAGGTGGGGCCAGACGAGGAAGGAATGGCTCATTACTGCTTAACAAGTACTATAATGCTGTCATTGACTACAGATAGCGACACATCTGGCACATTTAATTTGTCCGGGTCAATTCGTAGACAGGTAATTCATTCATGGGGCATCTGCCTGATTTTTTATGTACTCTGAGAAATTAGATTTCAAATTGTGTTGTGTGCACATGCTAAAAGTTAAGACCATATCATGAATGCATGAACATCTGGTGTAAAGTTCTTAAATGTTGCTTGTTATCAACGTTTTTTTAAAAAGGGTCCACCTTTGTTAACTATATAAACTTTTAACTTGAAAAGAAGAAATATGTTTACCTGTATACAAACGGGTAATACACTTTGGTTCCATTCTATGGCTAATTTTATATGTTTACCTGGTTAACCCGCCAGAGAAGCATTTTCTAAATCATATGTTCACCTATAACGGGTTGAACTAACGTTTCTAGGGTCTAGTGTATGTTAAACATGGACCAATTTTTATTCATATCGCACCTGGCACAAATAAGTAATAACAGGTCCTTTAAAAACTTTCAAAATACTGTTCCAAGTAAATTATAATCTGGCTAGTATAGTTAGCATATACATTCACCTGGTAATTGTGCGTAAATGATAGCCTATTTGACACACATTACTAAAGTTGGTTTCGTACATCTCCCTAAACTTTTGTGTAGATGAAAGCAGACCTTTCAGTGGAAGATGGTCATCTGTGCAACATGGGGAAAATGATTGAAGAATTGGAGGGAAAGTTGAGGAATCAACTTGACCAGGTATTCCACTTTTGTCCGCAGTCATTATCAGTTTATTTACCGCTTTAAGGTTCATGCAGTGTGAGTATATATATTTACTTTCAATCTGGCAATTCCAGGTGTACTTTGGAAAGACAAAGGAGATGGTATGCACTTTGCGTCCTCCTTCTGAACTGCTATCTATGACACTTCCCGACCGTAGAAATCCGTAACTTGAGTAAAGCTCCCGCCAAGACATTTAAGCTGTTTATTGTGTTTCAGTTGCACATTGCCATGTTTGAATACACTGATGTGGATGTTACAGTATTCTGTTACTCCAAATGACAGTAACTATATTTTTGCTCGTCGTCGTGTTTTACCTTTGCTGATAATATTATATGCTTGTTGTGTACTAGTAGTATTTTTGTCAACATTATCAACCAAAACGGGTAATATTTCTAGGACAAAACACACAAGCTAGCCAATAACATCACAATATATGTCGAAAAGATGAAACTTTTTATAAAATTTTAACAACCGGCATCGTATTTCAGATTATACTAGTACTGACTATAACTGATACATCAGCTTTTGAATCTATAGTTGTTCAAAAATACCCAAATCTTTAGCTCAAGTTGTTGCCTCAACTTGGTTACTAACGGGTGGTGCAACTTCCTGCTTACCAATACCTTCCTCTTCCTTCACCTCTTCTTTAGTGTCACTATCATCTTCATCGCCTGCAAATGTTCACAGAGGCGTTGATACAACAACAAAATGATATCACACTTAGCAAAAGAATTGGGTGAACATATACCTTCTGCATCAAACCCTTCACCACCTTCCATGTTATGATTCTGCAAACAAGTAATAACACACAATTCATGGAAGTTGCAATGAATCACTTGCAAAACTAAGTGAGTGTTTGGGATTGCGTTTTACAGAAGATTATATAACTATCGCCTTTGGAAAACAAAAATACTCATAAAATTGTTGTTAGCAAGCTATTTGGAAAATTTTGAGAAAGCAGTTTAGCTCCTGCATTTTGGATATATCTGGCAATCGCAGAATCTGCTTTGGAAACGCAATCCCGAACATCTGTCATGGCCTTGACTGGAGTTATACTTACAGAGAAGTCGATGTCACCAAAGTCCACATCAGCTGCAGCTGCATAATTAAAATCACATTATAACAAATTTTAACAGACGTAATATATTTACAACAAATACATATAGGTTACAATTATATATGTTGTATAGCGTTATTGTATTAAGAAATAGAGTTTTAAGTGCAGAACTGTTGTTTTCCTTGTTAGTATAGAGGATATGTATACTTCAGAAAAATGGAATCTGCTTGTTGAATACCTTGTACAAAATACTTGGCTAACTTTGGACACCAATGATTATACAGTCTTATATTTTTTGTAACTCGTCAGGAGCTTGAAATTGTAACTGAAGTTATTTGGATATAAAAAAAACATTTTTGTGAAGAATGTATATGCAAATAGTGTGCTAAAGGTACATATGGTGAAGTTGCAGTCCTCTCTTAATGAACCCGTTTCAGTTTTCTAATCTTTTAGTTTGGCTCGTGCCAGTTAAACATAACTTGAATCAACCCATTCAGAATTAAGCAAGTCAAATTTTTAACTCAACTTATGATCATTCTTAACAACTGGTATGTGCAACAGAAGAACACATCAGATGGTCAAATTAGATATTTTTAACTCAACTTATGATCATTCTTAACAACTGGTATGTGCAACAGAAGAACACATCAGATGGTCAAATTAGATATACTAACAGACAAGTTATCATTAATACTGCTTTCATTTACACACATTCATTTCTACTGCAACTTTGTCTTAAGCTTGCAACTTACGATTCATACTAACGAGAAACATATGTTTCAATTCAGTAAGAAACACTAGAATCAGATTCCATTGCCACCATTGGATCTATACAATAAGCTTTATAATATAAAATAACGAAATAAGTGTTGCCTTTATAGTACAAGTTATCCTAATATTACGATTGTCACTTAATACATGATGACTTAGTCACCAAGTAAATTTATTATACAAGCTTAGTAACACACTAATACTACATACAACAGCAATTCAAAGAAATAAAGCACAAACATAATAATTCAGAAGAAGCTGATATACGTCTGCATAACTCAAAAGGTCCGAGCCCTTCCGAACTCCTCTACCTGCATCACAAATTCGTAGAGTAAGGAATTTTTCACAATTTGGTGAAATAAGAAAACATTTAGAAAATTGTACCTTAAATAATCTAGCGGTCATTTCCCAATAAATACATATCTTCTCTTGTTTCGCTCTAAAATCATATGCTCCCCTGCATCAGCAATCAAGTTGAACCACTTTACTTTTCTCGTTGACAACAAGAGATATCCCATCACACATTCTCAAGTAGGGTCCCAAATCCACTTATCATACTGTAAACACTTCCCACGTAAATCCACTTTTCTCCTCATGATTTTCATGTTCTTCAAGTTGCGGCTTGTGTGTACGCTCACTACACTCCTTAGGCAATGGAAACCCACAGAGTCCCAAATTCCCTGCAAATGAGCTCTCATCAAATGTTTTGAACTGTGTTCTCTGGTATATGCCCCTACGAGATGGTTTTGTGATAGATTCAAGACCTCAAGACCCTTGATTCCTGCAAGGCTTTGAGGAATATTTCCTGTGAGTTGATTCGAAGAAAGGTCTAATGATTCAATCTCTGATAGTTTACCAAGAGAGTCTGGGATTCGACCATAGAGACTATTGTGGGAAAGGTTGAGCACTTTTAAAGCGCTCAAATTTCCAATTATTTCTGGTATTCCCCTTTCGAAAATAATTGTTTAGATATATCTATAATAGTTAGGCTAACAAAGAGTCTTGGAATATCTTGATCCACCCTTCACGCAATTCGAACTGAGTAATACTTTCCACCAGCCATGTATAAATACTGTGGTTCTGTGTTGTTCTTCACCACATTCTTCATGGAATCGAAATTCTGAAAATATTTTGTAGGGAGTTGACCTACAAAGCAATTATGAGATAAGTCGAGAACTTGAAGATGTGGGAATGGGAATTTTACAGCAAAAGAGGGTTGAATGTTTCCATGAAAATTGTTTGATTTGAGGACAAGAACCTGCAAACGTGGAAGATCTCCTAACCAACCAGGGAATGTACCATTCAAGTGGTGTTCACCAAAATCAAAGTACTTTCAAGGATTCACATTTTGACAAGGAACTTGGCACTCCTCCTTCTAACTGATTTCCATTTAAAATCAGCCCCTCTAATTGTACGAGTCCCTCGAATACATTTGGAATTGTTCCTTGAAAGCTATTGTTTCCCAAATCAAGTACTTTCAAGGATTCACATTTGGACAAGGAACTTGGCACTCCTCCTTCTAACCGATTTTCTCGTTTCTAAATTCAGGCCCCTCTAATTTTATGATTCATCAAATTTACATTGGATTGTTCCTTGAAAGTATTGTTCCCAAATCCTTTCATTGTAAAGAAGTGGATATTTCCACACAATGTTGAATCACTCCATCAAAGCTATTATGTGACATATCCAAATACCATAGATTGTTCATGTTGCAAATTGATGGAGGGAATGGCCCCTCAATCAAGTTGGACTGCAGGTAAAGTTCACTCAGTCCATACCATTGAAATTGTGGCAAGCCTGTGATGAAATTGTGGCAAGCCTGTGATGAAATTTGGCCATGAATTTCGTTGCCAGAAAGATCCAACACATGAAGCTGTTTCATGGCTCGAAATGACTCAGGAAACACCTTTAGTTTGCAAGAGACCAATTTTAAGTAACTATTACAGGTTTGTCATTTTGATTGCTTATTCTTTGTTGTACAGAGAAAACCGCTGTTTGGAGTCTAGAAATTCAAGGTTTGTTGAGGATTGTAACATGTATCCAACTCCCATTCACCACTAATAGTAGTGAGATGATAGGTATTGGTATGTGAGTGTTGGTGGTCGTTGTCGAAATGTTGGCACAATATATCTTTGGCCACTTAACTGATTGTCACCGAGGTCTAAGCACCTTTTTAATGATGGAAGAGCAAATGACTCAAATGGTACATTTCCAGTGAACATGTTATCATCTAGATACAGATATTCTAAAGAGGGAGAAGTAAACAGCCAAGATGGCAATGTCCCATTAAGTTTGTTAGTTGTTAAATCCATAGAAGTGAGGTGTGTCAGGTTCACTGATATTTTCGAAGGGATATCGCCTGTGAAATGGTTACCTGGCAAGGCGAGTGTTTCCAAAGATTGAAGATTGAAAATGTAATGAGGTAATGTTCCTTGCAATCCAGTGTTGAAAAGATTTAGTAATTTCAAAAAAGAAGAAGAAATGTTAAGACTGGAAGGTAAAACCAAAGAGATGTTAACATTTGAGAGTGAAAGCTCTTCCAAATTAGTAAAATTTCGAAACATATTGATGAAAACATGTGGTTCGAGCTTCAAACATAATAATTGAGATAGATCAAGTAGTGGACCAATTTATGAAGGAGTGTGATATCCGGGGGGACTTGGCCAGATAACCCACACCAAGAGAGGTTTAGATGAGTGAGACTATTTGAAAACCTTCCTATTTCGCTTGGAATTTCGAAAGCATCAAAATCATTGTGCGCAAGGTTGAGTGTTTGGAGGCGAGGAAGGTTGAAGAGGGAGCTGTTAGGACGAATGGTACCACTTAGCCTTCCATTACTAACGTCAATGCCGATAACGTCACCGGTGGAGCGGTCACAAGTGACTCCATTCCAAATACAACAATCTGTACTTGTGTTCCAGTTCATCGTAATTGGATAAGAATAAGATGTGTAACTGGTGGGTGAAAGGTCGTGTTTCAAGAGAAGCAAAGCTTCACTCTGTTTTTTATGGCATTTATGAATATTATTGGAAGAAGAAGAAGCAAACATGGAGAAAAGAAAGAGAAGAAAAAAAATACTGATAGCATTCATTGTGTTTTTTTATTTCAATTGCTTCACAATTTGGTACTATATATTTACTAACTAGAATTACAAAAATATTCTTCTAGGTGCTTTCACAATAATATAATTCTGAATACTTCCTTGCCAATATTCGTATATTGCAATGAAATAAAAGTTGGGTATTTTTTTATCTTGTCCAATATTCCACTTCCATAATTAGACTTTTATTTAACTAGCAAAAAAGAAAGTAATCCAAGTATAATATATACATTCATGGCATAAAACCCAGTGATACAGTATTACTGGGGCTCCCGTTTTGAGCCAGCCCGTTTTTTTTTTTTTTTTTTTTTTAAATTTGTATGCACAAAGTAGGAATGGAAAAAAAAATATTACAAAAGTTTTGATTTATTCAGATAAAAAAATACACAGCGAATCATCTTTCGATTACTAATACTTTAATATAATAGATTTGGTCACAATCGTACAACCAATTATATTAAAAAAATCCAATATAACAAAAATACAAACACTTTAAACATGAGGCCCAAAACATAAGCCATATTATAAAATAATTATTATAATACACTCATTTGTCGACAAACACTAGCCTGAAATTCTCATAAAATGTGGCTCCTAAAAGTCTGGGCCCAAGTAGTTAAAAAAAAATATACAAACGGTCCACTCAACTTTTAACTATTTACGATTTTCTTACACAAAAAATCCCGTAAAAAATTAACAAAAAAACACGTCAAGTTTTTATTGTTCACAACTTTTTTATGAGTGAGACTATTTGAAAACCCACAGTAAGAGAGGTTTAGATGAGTGAGACTATTTGAAAACCTTCCTATTTCACTTGGAATTTGGGAACCATCAAAAAAATTGAAAGCAAGGTTGAGTGTTTGGAGGTGAGGAAGGTTGAAGAGGGAGCTGTTAGGATGAATGGTACCTTGTAGCATTCCGCAATTGAGATCAAGAACCGAAACGTCACAGTGGAAGTGGTCCACAGTGACTCCATTCCAAATACAACAATCTGTACTTGTGTTCCAGTTCATCATTATTGGATAAGAATCTGTTCAGCGGGGATAAAATGTGTATCTGATGGATGAAAGGTTATGTTTAAAGAGAAGCAAGGCTTCACTCTGTTTTTTATGGCATTTATGAATATTATTGGAAGAAGAAGAAGCAAACATGGTGAAAAGAAAGAGAAGAAAAAGGTATGATAGCATTCATTGTGTTTTTTTATTTCAATTGCTACGCAATTGTACTATATTTTATACTACTAATAAAGAATTACATAAATATTCTTTAGGTGCTTTACAATAATATAATTCAGAATACTTCGATCTGTCCCAACTATTCTTCTATTGCAATGAAAATAAAAAGTAGTGTTAAAGTAGTCGTCAGTTCATTAATTATGAATTATATTAACTAGCAAAAAAAGAAAGTTATCAAATTGTAGATACTTTATTATATGTTTGTCATACTGTCATAAGCCGCCAAAGGGAGAGAGTGGCTGGAAGGAAGTGGATGAGGCCGCTTGTACTGCGGAGCGGATGCAACACATACCTCACTAAACATATTTAGCAATTGCATTTTTACACCTGTAATACATGAATAATATCCAAAATGCAGGTTAAATTTAACTTCACAACTATATTGTACACATTATCAAAATCCATAGCAGATTATGGTTTGTGGTTTATAGTATGTTGTCTATGCGAATTTGTATTTGTTCCTTAATTTATGGCAATACAAAGGTGATGAATTAGCGTGGCATATACTCCGACTTGTGCTGACCCCTCATACACTATATTTTTTCTTGTATCTAATACTTTTTCTGTAATAGAAATTGAGTTTTGCTAAACTATATCCACCAGACAAAGCTTAATGTATAGTTAATATACACAAACTTTCCTAATTAACAAAAAAATGCATTGAATACACATCAAATTAACTTATAAATTACTATATTTTTATGTGTATTTAATGAATTTCCGGGTTAATTAGGAAAATTTGTGCGTATTAAATACACCTTAAGCTCTGCCCGATGTGCGGAGTTTAGCAAAACCCACAGAAATTATATAAAAAATGAAATTTGTTCGCCATATTTGACTCTCAACATCTTCATTGATTTCCCACACAATTTCATACCACTTTCTTTCTTTCTCATCGTCCCCACTTCATATTATCAATTTTATTTACAACTTCAAACACACAAAAACTTTATAAGGATGACAATTTCAAACCCGACAACATACTCAACTTTTGAAAACGACACAAAAATTAATAGATCTTGGTTGAGTCTAAACAGATTTCGGGTCGGGTTTGAGTCGCCTCATCTACCCCATTTATTAATACGTAAGGTTCGGGTTGGGAATAAATTAAGCGTGTCGACCCGGCTAAATAAACACCAATTTTTCACTAACAAGACACTAATAATTACCTAATCATTCTCACTAATCATTTTGCCATTAACGTAGAAGTAATTACTACATATTAAATCCTTTTCTCTCTCATGTCTCATCAACTTTACCATCGTCATTTTAAATTTTTTTAAGCTAACTGCTACAACTTTTACAACCTTTAAATTGAGTGTATACTCTTTTCCTTTATCCTCTCCATGAATCACATTATTTCACAACTCACTTTTAAACCACCACCACATGCTCCTTTTTCGGCATCTTTCTACCATTTTCGTCGGCACCGACCACCACCGCCGACTGTACCTTTTTGTGCTACTTCAACCACCAGCTCACCAGCGTCGAATCCTTAGTTTTATTGTGTTTAAACCAGCACCCATTTTTATTTAAGTTTTTCTGTGTTTTGTTTTTTTAATGTTTTTATTGTATGTGTGTGTTAGTGTTTAAGATTTCAGGTTCTTAGGTAAAAGATCGTTTTGTTATTTTGATATGATTTAAGTTGTGTTTGTGGTGGAGAAATAGTGGCCGGAAAAGTTGCATACGGTGGTCAGTGGTGGAAGGCTCAAAACCTGGGAGAGAGAAAGAGGTTAGGAAAGTAAATTCTTTTTATCTTTCAAGATTTTTTTGTCTTCCCATAAACTTGTCTCGTTTTTTGTAGTTGAATATATGGAATTGGGTTTACTTAGTGAAAATAGTGTAAGAATAGTAGGACCCATTATTAATCATATATGGTCATAATCCAACAATTCGTAGACAGGTAATTCATTAATGATGCATCTGCGTGATTTTTTATGTGCTCTAAGAAATTAGACTTCAAATTGTGTTGTGTGCACATGCTAAAAGTTAAGACCATATCATAAATGCATGAACATAAAGTTCTTAAATGTTCCTTGTTATCAACGTTTTCTTAAAAAGGGTCCACCTTTGTTAACAATAGAGGTTGTGTTATTTTGATTCTCTCTTTGTAGTTACAAAAGAACATTTATTGTTCTTTTTAACTATACAAAAGAGTTTAAGAGAATAATCATCAAGATAAAAAAAATAATTCTCTTTATGTAATCACTATGAAACATATATTGTTCTTTTAAATTACAATAAAGATCAATATAAAAAGTTAAAGATAAACAAACTTTAATTATTTCTTGCTCGAACATAGTTATAGAATATAAATATTGAAATAGATAACCAATATATCAGTTACGTTTCTTAAGATTTGGAGCAGATCCATTATTACTATCAGTTTACTTTAAAGGATATAATCAATTATATAACAATATAATATCAAGCATATAGCAAGGTGGAAACCAATACATGCAGAATACCATCGTCATATATGCAAAGTTCTTGTTTTAAATTCAGTTAATTAAATTGTGACATACAAAAAACGTTTAATAATTACCTTGTGAGATCTAAAATAAATTTTAGAGCGTGCTGATAACGTGTTGTAAATGTAAAAACAAGAACACAAGAATAAGAGAAGAATGAGGAGAAGGAAGAATTCTTATTCAGTTATATTAATCCAAGAGGTTACAAGTATTAAGTATTTATAGGGAAGATAAATACATGTAAACCCTAACGGGCCGGTTGAGATAATGGTGAATATACATAAGCCCATTAGTATTATTTTACAACAGAATTGACATATAAAATGCTTACATTGTACATAGATGTCATTCAACTTTAGAAATGGAACATATTAAAACATCACATATAATATAAAAATAAATTGCATCGAATTGTATATTTGAAAAATATATTGGTTGAATAATATATAGTTAGTGATTAACATTATTAAAATATTTGATGCATTAAATATCACATATACATACAAATATATTTTAAGCTGTTTGCGTCCGCCTTCTGAACTATGACACTTGACGACAGTAGAAACCCGTAACTTCAGTAAAGCTCCCGCCAAGACATTTAAGCTGTTTATTGTGTTTCAGTTGCACATTCCCATGTTTGAATACATTGATGTGGATGTTACTATATTCCGTTATTTCAAATGACAGTAACTATTAGTGTTTTTGCTCATCGTCGTGTTTTACCTTTGCTGATAATATTATACACTTGGTTGTGTACTAGTATCTTTGTTAACATTATCGACCAACATGCTTCCAACACTAAAAATTAACGATATTGAACTAGCATATGAGCTGATAATGGATACAACGGCTTACATGAATTAACATAAGATGTCATGAGATCGACAAAACACACAAGCTAGCCAATAACATCACAGCATATGTCGAAAAGATGAAATTTTTTATAAAATTTTAGCCACCGGCATATCATATTTCAAGATAAACTAGTACCGACTATAACTGATGTCAAATACCATATAGTCATATACCAAACCTATAACTACCAAATCTTTAGCTCAAGTTGTTGCCTCAACTTGGTTACTAACGGGTGGTGTAACTTCCTGCTTACCAATAGCTTCCTCTTCCTTCGCCTCTTCTTCAGTGTCAGTATCATCTTCATCACCTGCAAATGTTCACACGGGCGTTAATACAACAAAATGATATCACACTTAACAAAATCATTAGATGACTATATCATATATGGTTACCTTCTGCATCAAACCCTTCACCACCTCCCATGTTAAGATTCTGCAGAATAACAAGTAATAACACCTCGTGTTAGACAACTCATGGAAGTTGCAATGAATCACTTGCAAAACTAAGAGGGTGTTTGGGATTGCATTAAAGAGAAGATTATATAATTATCGCCTATGCAAAACGAAAATACTCCTAAAATTGTTTTGGAGTACACTGTTTCGCAAGCATAAAATCTGCTTTGGAATCGCAATCCCAGACATCCCTCAAGGCCTAGACTGAAGTTGTACTTACAGAGAAAGCCATGTCACCAAAGTCCATATCAGCTGCATAAATAAATTCACATTATAATAAATTCATAACAGATTTAATAGTTTTACAATAAGTTGTAGGTTTTTAAATCAACTAACCCTTTTCATCCTGTTCATCTTCATCGACCCGTTTATCCCAATCAACTTTCATAAAAGCCGGAGTCTTTCCCTCTTGCTTCAAAAGCCTAGTCCACCATTTGCTTTCTTTTTTCTTTATAAGGTAGATAATACTTCTCGACCCAACGCTCGACTTGCTCTCCTACAGTTTTGAAACCCATCGGTATGATATCGATTGAATATTTATGACATGGTAAAAAAAACGTTGACAATAGTACTTACATTCACATCCACCTTGTCATGAAGGTTGACGTCTATTTCATAAGGTATGTTGTCAGCTCCTGCTCTCGCGGAAAAGTAGAGCTTACCCTCGGGGTCGAGTTTCAGCTTCACGTCTTTGGCGTCAGGCAGATCAATAGTGATGAATATCACATCAGCTCTCTGTGCCCACTTCAAAGTAGGATGTCGACTAATAAATGTCCACAATTCATAAATACCATGATCAGTTCATAGTATAATTCAACAGGCAATAATGGTTTTTGTATCTATGTTGCGAATAAATTCTATATCAATTATTTATTTAAGGCAACGAAAAATAAACGGGTAAACAAATGAGGTTCTCTTATCAGATTATCCGGGAAAAATAGTCTTTGACATCGATGCACGCGCGCACGAGGAGCATTATTAGCATCTCACAAATACCGCTAGGCGAATTATGTTTATTTCATATGACATAATCACTTTTAAAGGCAACATTAAACATAACAATATAGGGTGTTTGTTTCAGATTATATAGCGGGCTTATGGCTTATTTGGTTTTCGGCATATGTTTCATACTTTTTGTGGCTTATTTTGAAACGTTTCGGCGTATATAAGTTTATTAGGACCTAATAAACATGATAGCAAGGCTAACATCAAGTGGTTAACACCCTTGCCTCTTGAGAGAGAGGTCAAGGGTTCGATCCTTACTCTTTGCAAGGCCGAAGGTCCTTTTCTACCAAAGCAGCTTCTCTATCTTAGGTAGGGGTAAGGCTGTCTACGTCTCCACCTCCTACACCGTGGAATTGAACCCATAACCCGTATAAGATGGTGTTGGGAGTTACTTTACTTTACTTTTTAGGACCTAATAAACTTATATAAGCCGAAAAGCTTCAAAATACGCCACAAAACATGAGCTTATGAAACATAAGCCTAAAACTAAATTTCAACACTTCACATCATGCCATCACAAGTACTATCCTTATTGTTCAACATATTATATAAAAATCCAGAGAGAGAAAACAATGAAATTTGTTCGCCATATTTGACTCTCACCATCTTCATTGATTTCCCACACAATTTCATACCACTTTCTTTCTTTCTCATCGTCCCCACTTCATATTATCAATTTTATTTACAACTTCAAACACACAAAAACTTTATATGGATGGCAATTTCAAACTCGACTTGAAAACGATACAAAAATTAATAGATTTTGGTTGAGTCTAAACAGATTTTGGGTCGGGTTTGAGTCACCTCATCTACCCCATTTATTAATACGTAAAGTTTGGGTTGGGAATAAATTAAGCGTGTCGACCCGACAACTTGTTTACGTTTTTTTTTCTTAAATAAAAAATATTTATATTTTGTTATGCATGTTGAATGTGTTAAACGAGTTCACCAGCAAACTTATTTGTTTAACCCGTGTAATGTGTCAACTTTTATATATTTTTTTAACGACATTTTATAAAAAAAGACCCCGACAAGGAGCTACGGACTTAACAAAGCTTTACAACGATTACTATATCATTCTATCCAATTAATCGGCTTTCCTACATCTATTAGAAGTCCGTATATAAGTAAAAAGTTTGATGTCGTTGAGAATGAGGCTTTGATTTGAACGTTTTAAGTTAAACGTGGACTCGTTACGAAATAGCCAAAGGATCCATAGAGTTGATTTGACAACGGCATCAAAAAGCATAACATTTTTGTAGAAAAGTTTGTTTGATTTGCCAACTTTTGTATATAAAATGGGTTAGATGGGTCAACCCGAAACTATTTAACCTATTCAACCTGTGTGACCTATTTTACCCGCAAAGCCAAATATATATACGGGTTAAATGGGTCAGGTTTAAGTTATGTGTAAAGTTGACATAGCTAACCTCACTATTTAAATGGGTCATGTTAAGGTTAAAGTTTTTCAACCCGTCAACCCGAACCTATCAATCCGAACCCGCCAACCCAAACTCGGCCCAAATTGCCTCCTCATAAACAAAGACATAAATAAAAGCCATCTAGAAGGGTTTCTTGAAAGATGAAAGAACAAGACTTTGTTTTTCTTAATTACTATAATTAAAAGAAATTTACTACTACTAAACTCAAATGAAGAAAAATTAGATGCTGGAAGAAACTTCTAATAAAAGAGTCAAATGGGTATAGTCATTTACGCCATTACTTTCCTTTTTTTTTGAAGTAGATTAATTTTCATTGACCGCCCAAAATAAGAACAACGTGGTCATTTACCATTCATACTTTAGTTTTTTTTACCATAAAAGCTATGCAAGTATGGGTGGCAATGGGACGGAGAATGTCAGAGATCGTATTTACCATTTTTATTTCCGTTTTTTACTCTCATCCTCATCGGGGAACCGTTTTACGTCCTCATCCCCGTCCCTAACAGAGATCAAGGATCCCTACGGGAATTCGGGAATTTTCCACCCTTATTAATTGAGCATAATAATTACATAACTAATCGAAAATATAAAGAATTGACATATAAAATGCTTACATTGTACATAGATGTCATTCAACTTTAGAAATGGAACATATTAAAACATCACATATAATATAAAAATAAATTGCATCGAATTGTATATTTAAAAAAATATTGGTTGAATAATATATAGTTAATGATTAACATTATTAAAATATTTGATCCATTAAATATCACATATACATACAAATATATTTAAAGCTGTTTGCGTCCGCCTTCTGAACTATGACACTTCACGACAGTAGAAACCCGTAACTTCAGTAAAGCTCCCGCCAAGACATTTAAGCTGTTTATTGTGTTTCAGTTGCACATTCCCATGTTTGAATACATTGATGTGGATGTTACTATATTCCGTTATTTCAAATGACAGTAACTATTAGTGTTTTTGCTCATCGTCGTGTTTTACCTTTGCTGATAATATTATACACTTGGTTGTGTACTAGTATCTTTGTTAACATTATCGACCAACATGCTTCCAACACTAAAAATTAACGATATTGAACTAGCATATGAGCTGATAATGGATACAACGGCTTACATGAATTAACATAAGATGTCATGAGATCGACAAAACACACAAGCTAGCCAATAACATCACAGCATATGTCGAAAAGATGAAATTTTTTATAAAATTTTAGCCACCGGCATATCCTATTTCAAGAAAACTAGTACCGACTATAACTGATGTCAAATACCATATAGTCATATACCAAACCTATAACTACCAAATCTTTATCTCAAGTTGTTGCCTCAACTTGGTTACTAACGGGTGGTGCAACTTCCTGCTTACGAATAACTTCCTCTTCCTTCACCTCTTCTTCAGTGTCAGTATCATCTTCATCACGTGCAAATGTTCACACGGGCGTTAATACAACAAAAAGATATCACACTTAACAAAATCATTAGATGACTATATCATATATGGTTACCTTCTGCATCAAACCCTTCTCCACCTCCCAAGTTAAGATTCTGAAGAATAACAAGTAATAACACCTCGTGTTAGACAACTCATGGAAGTTGCAATGAATCACTTGCAAAACTAAGAGGGTGTTTGGGATTGCATTAAAGAGAAGATTATATAATTATCGCCTATGCAAAACGAAAATACTCCTAATATTGTTTTGGAGTACACTGTTTCGCAAGCATAAAATCTGCTTTGGAATCTTAATCCCAGACATCCCTCAAGGCCTAGACTGAAGTTGTACTTATAGAGAAAGCCATGTCACCAAAGTCCATATCAGCTGCATAAATAAATTCACATTATAATAAATTCATAACAGATTTAATAGTTTTATAACAAGTTGTAGGTTATTAAATCAACTAACCCTTTTCATCCTGTTCATCTTCATCGACCTGTTTATCCCAATCAACTTTCACAAAAGCCGAAGTCTTTCCCTCTTGCTTTAAAAGCCTAGTCCACCATTTGCTTTCTTTTTTCTTTATAAGGTAGATAATACTTCTCGACCCAACACTCGACTTGCTCTCCTACAGTTTTGAAACCTATCGGTATGATATCGATTGAATATTTATGACATGGTAAAAAAAACATTGACAATAGTACTTACATTCACATCCACCTTGTCATGAAGGTTGACGTCTATTTCGTAAGGTATGTTGTCAGCTCCTGCTCTCGCGGAAAAGTAGAGCTTACCTTTGGGCTCGAGTTTCAGCTTCACGTCTTTGGCGTCAGGCAGATCAATAGTGATGAATATCACATCAGCTCTCTGTGCCCACTTCAAAGTAGGATGTCGACTAATAAATGTCCACAATTCATAAATACCATGATCAGTTCATAGTATAATTCAACAGGCCATAATGGTTTTTGTATCTATGTTGCGAATAAATTCTAAATCAATTATTTATTTAAGGCAACGAAAAATAAACGGGTAAACAAATGAGGTTCTCTTATCAGATTATCCAGGGAAAATAGTCTTTGACATCAATGCACGCGTGCACGAGGAGCATTATTAGCATCTCACAAATACCGCTAGGCGAATTATGTTTATTTCATATGACATAATCACTTTTAAAGGCAACATTAAACATAACAATATAGGGTGTTTGTTTCAGATTATATAGCGGGCTTATGGCTTATTTGGTTTTCGGCATATGTTTCATACTTTTTGTGGCTTATTTTGAAACGTTTCGGCGTATATAAGTTTATTAGGACCTAATAAACATGATAGCAAGGCTAACATCAAGTGGTTAACACCCTTGCCTCTTGAGAGAGAGGTCAAGGGTTCGATCCTTACTCTTTGCAAGGCCGGAGGTCTTTTTCTACCAAAGCAGCTTCTCTATCTTAGGTAGGGGTAAGGCTATCTACGTCTCCACCTCCTACACCGTGGAATTGAACCCATAACCCGTGTAAGACGGTGTTGGGAGTTACTTTACTTTACTTTTTAGGACCTAATAAACTTATATAAGCCGAAAAGCTTCAAAATACGCCACAAAACATGAGCTTATGAAACATAAGCCTAAAACTAAATAATAAGCCATAAGCCAAAACAAACCGCCTTAAAAGGAAATACAACATAAGTCATACCTCATTTTCGTTGATGTCATAAATGATCAATTTTCAGCTAAGCTTTTGGTAAAATGGAGAAAAAATGAGTTGATATATATATTTATAACGGATTTTGGAAAATAGAAGAAGCAAGAAGCATGATCTAGATGCTTCCAACTATCTGACCCTTATATTACACATTGTTGGGCCAAATAATTGTTCAACAAATAAAAGCATGTGAAAAAAATATATATAGTGCAACTTACTTGTAACATTATAACAGTTTTATGCTCAACTAATTACAGGGGGGACGGAATCAGGACCAAATATTATCCGGTGCACAATTTTTTTGAATCGTAATACTAGAAACAAATTTCGATGGACCGAGTACATTTAAGATGACTTTAGGAAAAATCGATGTTTTTTATAAAAATTAACACTTCAGCTAAAAAATCCATGGGATTCCCGGGAACCCCCTGGTTCCGTCCCTGACTAATTACTTGTATTCAACGACCTTACAACGTGAGACAAGATGTGTGAATTTGACAAGTAGAGAATACGGCAAGTGGTAACTTGATCTTTTCAGAGAGCTTTTCATAATTCTACCTCAGTTTAAAACAGTCTTGATATATCATCATATTGTATATGGTATCAAGAGTATGACCGTCTATATCCTACCTACTTATATTCTGTTCTTGCAGAATTAAGAATAGGTGCGACGACCGTGTCATCATCATACCCATGTAAAAAAATCTAAAAGAAAAAATGTAACAACCCGCAATTTTCATCAATGTAATATCCATCTATTAAATTAGATGCACTGTAATATATATACCACCTTTTTACAGGGAAAATTTTGCTTTATCTCATTATGCAATGTAACTTGCATCTTTAAAGTAAACGAGCTCACGCAACCTACCTATGCCAATTCCATCTATGTTTATATCATGTAAACATCCTAATATGTCAAGTCTATATCTTAATATCATTTTTACCAAGTACATTATCCATTTAACGTACCATTTACAACGTTATTTCAAAACAAGCATTATCCGTTAACGTTCGTATCAAAACCCTAATTATATGTAATGTATACCTATAAAATGAATGTGCAACCCTTCAAGCATGTGTACAAGTATACAATACACAACATTTGAAATATAATTTCCCTCCAAGTCAATATACAACTCATTTAAGCTCAATGTACAAGCTAATCATGCCTAAAAACCAATTTAGGTCATTTAAGCTCCTAAATCATGTTTAAACCTTACCACCACTTTAACCTAAAGTACAAGCACTTAATGCATGACTCCTAAACCCTAAACCTAAACCCTAAGTCATCCTAAAACCCTAATCTCAAACCCTAAACCCTAAACGAAACCCTAAAACCCTAATTTCTTTTTAAACCTAAACCTTAATCCTAAACCCTAATCTTAATCCTAAACATTAATCCTAAACCTTAAGCTATCCTAAACCCTAACCCTAACTTGAATTAAAACCAAAAATCCTAACCCAAAACCAAAATCCAACCCGACACCCTTTTGTTTCATTTTAACCCATTTTTAAACCAAGTAAACACCTCAAGCACCTCAAGCTAACATCCTAGCACCACCATGACCTCACCACCATGTCACCAAGCAAGCAACCAAGCACCTCCATCACCACCCTTGGCCACCAAGTTTGTTTTGTCACCTCCTTGTCCCTTCTTGTATGCTGCGGCTACACCACCACCCCACACCTCATCATAGCTAGTTCTAGCTCTTCCTACTCACCCTATACTCTTTCTTAGTCACCACTCTACAACCCTTGGCCACCACACCAAGTAAACTTGGTCACCAAGGGTCATATGAGCCCTATATATAGCCGAAACACACACTCTTTCAAATCACACCTCAAACTCATCACCACTCAAATGGAGTTCTAAATCAGACCAAGGAGGATCAAGTGAAGTCCCTAAGATCAGAATTGAAGCCAAGAATCAAGAGAAAGAAGTCATTGAAGGCGTTTCTAGGTGTACGAACCCAAAACCCCACTTCGACCCATTTTAGCTCAAGTAAGCTCAAAATCTTGTTCAATAAGCTCATAATCTGTTTTAGAATGTTCATAAGACTCCTAAGATCCTATATAAGCTCTTTGTTTAAGTCTTGAACCCACAAAACCATACGGTTTGGTTTTTCTAAACCAAACAAACCCGTTTTGCATTTTCGAACACACAAGCTCTTTTCATAAGCTTCTAGCTCGTAAAAGTTATTTAGTTTAGCTTCTAATAACAAGCTATAACCTGCAAAATTGATTTCTAAATCAAAAATATCAATATTATGGATTTTGGACTAAAAACGATACATTTTCCATGCATAGGGGTATATATCGTAACTTTCTAAAATTTATAACTAGAGGGGCTGAAAATGTCATTTTCCTAAAGTTATAACTATAAGGACCTATCTTGCCAAGTTCCAAATTTAAAGGTTTAATATACATGTACTTATAATATAAAGGACTAAACTTGTAAAAATTTATAAACCAAGGGTATATATTGCCATTTTTGTATTCTTAAAAATATAAAATATTATATTTTTATACAAATTATAAAAATATATATAAATATTATAAGACTCGATTTTGTTAAAACCCGACACATTTGTCGTTATTAATCATCGATCGACGCATTATAAAACAATTACGTTATATATTTAACGTAATTTATCATCGACTAGCTTTTGAAGAAACTTAAAATCTTATCGTATCACGTTACTAGGGAATTTCATATGAGGGGTTTCATTTGAGTATACGTTTTGACTAGTTTGCTGGGTTTACGATTTAAAGTGCCCAGGCTCCTCAAACGTTTACTGCATGACCTCTGAATTATGATAGCCCGAACAATGATACAATATTTCCATAAATTAATAAATCAAAGTGATATGTATGTTAAACTTTATAAAGTTTTGAAATATAAACAATCAAACTAAGACTTGACATATTACCCCAGGTTGCGTGACGAGGCCGTTACTTTCACTTGATATACTTTTGCCATCAATCAGATTTCCCTGTTAAGGTGAGTTCATAGCCTCGCATTTTAACTCTTTGAAATGTTTCATAAACCCGCGAGGGGGATACATGCTATAAACCATGAATACAAGTGTTTTTCCAACTGTATGCTATCCTGATATATTATTGCCTAAGTACATACTTTTGCCATAAGACCCCACTATCATGAACCGTTAATTACTTGAACCGAACGTACTAGTTGAGTAAGCGCGAATGCTGTGAATAGATATATTTGGGACTGAACTCCCCGTTGGTGTACCCGTTCATGAGGTAACCAAACGCACTTTATTTGAATCACTATGTGGGTGTTTGGCAAAAGGCACCCATTGGGGCAACTACTTGTGATTATTGATTTTCTCAAGGCCTCGGTGTCATGAGCTTAGGGCAATAATACTATTTTCTATAATAATTGCATGCATTTCAATTATCACTATTATGGGTGTATAACAACGTAACCCACTGTTCATGATAACTTGTGTTCAAACTGTTTATCATAAACCTATGAATTTCACTCAACCATTGTGTTGACCTTTTTAGCATGTTTATCTCAGGTATTTGAGCAACATATGGAACGGAGTGGCATGGACTTGAAGAGGGCTAAACTTCAAACTTTATGTTTTCATGTAGATTTTGGGACCTCTGTTTGTAAAAACTCTGATGAAATAAATGAATAAAGCTTTATCTTTTAAAAACGCTCTATTGAGATCTCGACATTTAAAATTTTAGTTGTCACTAATAAAATATTTTCATATGTTATTATGAAAAATTTGGAGAAGAATTGATAACTTTTATTTTTGACGTTTCGCGAGTCGACATTTGACCGCGCGTTCGTTAATAGTTCGAGCTTCGTAAAATTTACGACGTGTCTCGTTATTATTTTTATGATCATAAAATATTATTTTATGAACCATGTCATCTTTGTTTCCTGACCTTGGTTATAGCTCGCGTTTAAGGCTCGCGTTTAATTAAAAGTGGGTACAAGATATTTTCTAGATATTTACTATATATATACAAGTTATCATTTCAAAAATTCATTTTTTTTCTTTCTCTTGTTTTGTGGTTCTGCCGAACATCACAACCACAACACATTGTTCATTTTTGATTTTCGATCTTAAGAACACATCTCATATGATTATACAAGATAACAAATACTTTACAAAATGCTAAGACTTTACAAAGTAAACTTTTATTTAAAAACTACACTTTACATTTAATCAAAAGTTTACTTACACATTTCTTTTATAAATGTGCAAGTAAACATACAAAGTATATAAATTAAGCTAGTGAAACACTAACCCTTGATTTCATGGGATGATTCCCATTAGGAGGAACACATAAACATAAACCATTAAGTCCCTTGTTCCCTCCTTTTTGGTCCCCTTGTCCCCTTTGATATTTCTTGGTCAAAGATAGCAACTAGTAATATCTTATAATCCTCCTATATATATCTCATGCATGCATAAGAGTTTTCTTACACATTTGCTTAAGAAAATTTCATACTCTTTCTCTCTTTCTCTCCTAAAGGCCACGGCCAAAAATAACAAACATAATCAAACCATACAAAATTTTTCTACAATCTATACCAATGGAACCCATTTACGAACATCAAATCCTAAGACACACAAAGTGTTTTCAGCTTGACCAAATCATTTGCAAGGATTAAGAAGCAAGGGAAGATTAGGGTTCAAAAATCTCAATCTTGGTTTATAAGCTGTAAGCTTTGTTTTCAGTCTAAACCGGGTTTAGCATTTCATATTCACATCAACATTCATCAATCGCTAAGGTCTTCCTATTCCTTCCTTAAACTATTATTTATTAAGATTTTATTAGTGTGAATATGTTTTAATTATGGCTATAATCACCACTAAGGACTTTTTAATACATAAAACAAGGTTTTTATAAAGTTATACACATAAATACTTAGGGGCTGTTTTAAATCCGAAATTCATACAGTGGGTTTGACATAATATAATGATAATACGTCTCGTGACGATTCCAAAATGATAAGAAACTCGAAAAACGGATTTATAACGAAAAAGTTAGAGCGAAAAACGAGGTATATATTCGAGGTATAAAAATCCAGCATTTGTTAAGTTAGTGGTTTCTGTCAGAATTTTAAGATGGTATTTACGGCACTTTCGAGTCCGTTTCGGCCTTCGGCCGAAACATGAAAGTCGTTATGAAGGTCGTTTTACTTCCACGCGAGGTTCTTTAAGTCTAAAAGCGAGTGATAACGGATCGTAAGGCGGGGGCAAAATCTGACTTTTTGGTAATTAATACACTGCATTAGATCTGATGCGAGTGCTTTTTCGCCCATTTCGGTCGAGTTTCGGGTCTCGGACAGAACTGGAAAGTTGTTCAAAATGTCGTTTCGCATAAATTCTCTTTAGAACCCGAGTCATGAAAATGTGATTTAGTGGGTCATTATAGTCGGGTCAGACTTAGAAAATAAATTATCACTACCAGTAGTAATAACACTACCAGGAGAAACTAATATACTACCAGTAGTAATAACACTACCAGGAGAAACTAATATACTACCAGTAGTAATAACACTACCAGGAGAAACTAATATACTACCAGTAGTAATAACACTACCAGGAGAAACTAAGTATAACTGACCAGATATACCAACACTACCAGAGGAACTACAAACATTCTACCGCAGGAAGGAACTAATCTCAACCAAGCAGGAATAACATAATTACATTATTTCAATATTTTATAAATGTTTTAAAACAATTATAAATATATTTTACTAAAACATTAGTCATGATTAATGCTATATAGAATATTACGTGGTTTATCAAAGTGCATAATACAGGAGTTTCATAATGGGGCCTCTAACGGAGGCGTATCGACAGTGTTGGATTTAACGATTTAAAGTGTCCTAAACTCCCTCGACTCATGTCCATGACCTCTTAATTAAGATAGCCCCGAACGATAGTAACGATATAAAACAACTATAAGATTATATTCAATGTTATTATTAAAGTCCTTGGTACTTATACGACCTATATTGAATTAGTGTCATTCCGGGAATAATTCGTGAAGCATTCCCCACACTTGATATAAATATCAATCACAATCACTTAGGTGAGTTCATTAGCCCCACTACTTTTTAACAGTTTTACTGATTTAACTACGTATTTGGGGTGAGAAACATGCTCTTGTTTTTACAAATTGGACGCAAGTGGATATTTTGCATTGATTACATGTTTGCCTAAGTAGCGATAACCCAAGTTAAGCCCATTATCATGAACTGTCAATTGCATAGATGTAGTTGGGAATTACATTATGTGAGCGCGAATATTATTTAATAGATCTATTTGGGAAACGACCTCCCCGTTCGGGTGACTAGCTATCACCGGGAACGAACGTTATAGCATGTCGAATCAGGGATGTATTCTGGTTAGAAACCTCATTCAGGGCTGAGTAGCAATATTTTGCGAACAAGACTGTCGAGCTTCAGTGTCAAGAGCTTAGTGTAAATGTAATCTGGTTTTGTGATTGTTTGCATATGTTGTAACATCACGGGAAAGTCTTGCGGTCCTGCACGATTTAAATACATAAACCTATGAATTCACCAACATTTTTGTTGACGTTTTAAGCAATGTTTTCAGGAGGTCAATAGGCATGGGATGCCAGGGATGCATTGGGTTACATTTTGGATTGCACGCTTAAAGATTTAGGTGCATCATATTTTGGGAAATGTATTGTCAACTTTTGTAATATTCAATAATGAACAAGTAAAGCTATATGCTTTTGTATTAAGTCTTTCAATTAAATCCAATGTATCATTTTAAACGAGTTTTTGTGTCGTTCTTATATATCTTGTGCTATTGATCTTGAAGTAACACGCCCCGGATATCCTTATTCCGCTGCGACCTATTTTGGGGGTGTTACAAATTGCGTGTTTTCGGTCATTGTACGACGATTGCGTGCCCGATGTCGTAAATATTATTTTACGAGTTTCCGTGAACGAGCGTCGACATTTAAAATTTTTGTTGTCGCTAATAAAATATTTTCATATGTTATTATGAAAAATTTAGAGAAGAATTGATAACTTTTATTTTTGACGTTTCGCGAGTCGACATTTGACCGCGCGTTCGTTTATAGTTCGAGCTTCGTAAAATTTAAGACGTGTCTCGTTATTATTTTTATGATCATAAAATATTATTTTATGAACCATGTCATCTTTGTTTCCTGACCTTGGTTATAGCTCGCGTTTAATTAAAAGTGGGTACAAGATATTTTCTAGATATTTACTATATATATACAAGTTATCATTTCAAAAATTCATTTTTTTTCTTTCTCTTGTCTTTGGGTTCTGCCGAATATCACAACCACAACACATGTTCATTTTTGATTTTTGGATCTTAAGAACACATCACATATGATTTATACAAATAACAAATACTTTTACAAAATGCTAAACTTTTACAAAAGTAAACTTTGTTATATTTATAAAAACTACACTTTACATTTAATCAAAAGTTTACTTACACATTTCTTTTATAAATGTGCAAGTAAACATACAAAGTATATAAATTAAGCTAGTGAAACACTAACCCTTGATTTCATGGGATGATTCCCATTAGGAGGAACACATAAACATAAACCATTAAGTCCCTTGTTCCCTCCTTTTTGGTCCCCTTGTCCCCTTTGATATTTCTTGGTCAAAGATAGCAACTAGTAATATCTTATAATCCTCCTATATATATCTCATGCATGCATAAGAGTTTTCTTACACATTTGCTTAAGAAAATTTCATACTCTTTCTCTCCTAAAGGCCACGGCCAAAAATAACAAACATAATCAAACCATACAAAATTTTTCTACAATCTATACAACCCTTTACACATCAAATCCTAAGACACACTAAAGTGTTTTCAAGCTTTGGTTCATCATTTGCAAGGATTAAGGAAGAAAAGGGAAGATTAGGGTTTCAAACCTAATCTTGGGTTTATAAGCTTGTAAGCTTTGGTTTTAAGTCTAAACACGGGTTTAGCATTCATTTCACATCTCATTCATCATCTCTAAGGTCTTCTTAATTCCTTCATACTTTTATTTATTATGATTTTATGTGTGATATGTTAATTATGGCTATAATCACCACTAAGGACTTTTTAATACATAAAACAAGGTTTTTATAAAGTTATACACATAAATACTTAGGGGCTGTTTTAAATCCGAAATTCATACAGTGGGTTTGACATAATATAATGATAATACGTCTCGTGACGATTCCAAAATGATAAGAAACTCGAAAAACGGATTTATAACGAAAAAGTTAGAGCGAAAACGAGGTATATATTCGAGGTATAAAAATCCAGCATTTGTTAAGTTAGTGGTTTCTGTCAGAATTTTAAGATGGTATTTGCGGCACTTTCGAGTCCGTTTCGGCCTTCGGCCGAAACATGAAAGTCGTTCGGAAGGTCGTTTTACTTCCCCGCGAGGTTCTTTAAGTCTAAAAGCGAGTGATAACGGGTCGTAAGGCGGGGGCAAAATCTGGCTTTTTGGTAATTAATACACTGCATCAGATCTGATGCGAGTGCTTTTTCGCCCATTTCGGTCGAGTTTCGGGTCTCGGACAGAACTGGAAAGTTGTTCAAAATATCGTTTCGCATAAATTCTCTTTAGAACCCGAGTCATGAAAATGTGATTTAGTGGGTCATTATAGTCGGGTCAGACTTAGAAAATAAACTAATATACTACCAGTAGTAATAACACTACCAGGAGTAACTAATATACTACCAGTAGTAATAACACTACCGGGAGTAACTATTATACTACCAGGAGTAACTCAATATACTACTTATTGTTATTAACTATAACTAACTGGATTAATATAACTACAGGAGTAACTAATATACTACCAGGTAGTAATAAATATACCTACCAATAGTAACTACAACACTACCAGGAGTTAACTAATACCTTACCAGGATTAATTTATATTAAATTATTCAGATTTTTATAAATGTTTACAAATTATAATTTGTTTTCACTCAAACATTTAGATGGGATTAGCTTATATTGCACTTATTTGCATGGTAGGAGATTTACTCAATGTGATAGTACTTATACGACCTTAAATTAAATAGGTTGCATATGACGATTTGCGTGTCGCTTTTTCTGTATATTTTGTTTATCTGAACCTCAAGGTGAGTGAATAGACCCACATTTTTATGATTTCAATGATTTATTATACTATGGGGTGGATACATGCTTTGTTTTATTAATTGAGCGCTAGTGGATGTTTTAGATTGTTACTTGTTTGTACTAAGTTGAGATAACCACTGTTAAGCCCCTTTATCATGGAACTGTCAATTGCATCAGATGTTAGTTGTTAATTACATTATGTTGCTGGAATGTTATGAATAGATCTATTTGGGGAAACTGTCCTCCCGTTTACAGGTGATAGCGATATCAACAGAACGAACGTATAACGGTCGAAATTTAGGGGATGTTTTCGGGTTGAACATCTAAATTAGGGCAGAAATTGCATTATATATTATTTTTGCATGAAGACGTCGAGCTTCAGTGGTTGAGCTTAGGAAAAATGTAATTGGTTTTGTGGATGTATGCATGTGTTGCTTGAATACAGGAAAGGTCTTGCGGTCCTGCCATGTTATGATTTATCCAAACCTATGAATTCACCAACATTATTGTTGACGTTTTAAAGCAATGTTTTTCAGGAGATCAGTAAGCATAAGGTGCTAAGGATACATTGGTGATTTTGTTTTGGGAGGTCATGCTAAAGATATGGTTGTATTATGTTTTGAGAAACTCATGTATTGTGAACCAGTATCTTTTTATAATAATAAGGAACAAGTTAAAGCCTCGGGCTATTTGTATCAAATATTTGTTAAATCCAATGTATCAGTTTTTAAACGACTTTTTTTTGTCGTTCTATATATATCTTGTGTTATTGATCTATGAAGTAACACGCCCCGGACCCTTATTCCGCTGCGACCAAATTTGGGGGTGTTACAAAGATTGATATTGATAGAGTTTAGATTTAGAATTGTTTGTATAGCTGCCAATTTAGTTTAGGACATTTACTACACTCGCTTGCATTGTTTAGGTGAACCGGTTTACATTTAAAGGCGTTTGTAATAGTTTTGAGGGTGAGGAAGTTATTGCAGTGGAAGAAATGACGTGCGTAGATTTACTAACTAATTAAGGAGTTTAAAATATAATGCATAGGCTGTGGATTGGGTTGTGATCTTTACAAATTTTCATTTAGTGAGAATCACATGTGATTTTCGTGATGTTGTTAAGTTTTTTGTTTTTAACATTTATTGTTTTTTATATAGGTTGACTTCAAAGATAAAAGAATATAGAAATTTTAAAGGAAATGAAGTATTGCAGCCTAAGCCATCACCCCACCCCCCCCCCCCCCCCCCCCCCACCCCCCCCCCACCCCCCCCCCCCCCCCCCCCCCCCCCCCCCCCCCCCCCCCCCATAACACCAAGTTTTGTTAGAGTTACCGAAAAAAAGTTGCAAAAGAGAAAGGTCCTATAAAACCAAAAGCCGCTCCTGTCGAATCAAATGTTAGTAAAAGGAAGAGATTGGTTGAGGATAAAGAGGTAGAGGATGAGCGTGATTCTGATGTAGAGGGTAGTGATAGAGAAAGTGATTCTGATAAAGAGCATAAGGGAAGTGAAGAGGCTGATGTAAGTAACGAGTCTGAGGAGGAGGGTAAGGGTGTAAAAACAAAGGTTTTTAAGGGTAAGGAAAAGGTAGTTATTTCAAAGTTTAAGAAATGGAATGAAGAGGTAGAGGCTGATGTAGAGGGTAATGAAAGCGAAGAGGACGATGAAAGTGAAGAGGATAAGGAAAGTGAAGTGTCTAAGGAAAGTGACGATTTTAAGACGAGAGTTAAGGATGTAAAAATGAAGGGTGTTAAGAGTAATAAGACGGTAGTTGTTTCAAAGGATAAGAAGCAGAAGCATGTTTCTGATTCTTCTTCTGAAGAAGAGAAGGTCTCGAAACCCAATAAGGTTTCTAAGAAGAAGAAGCAAGTAAAGGATGTGAAGAAGCGGAAGCATGTTTCTGATTCTTCTTCTTCATATGATAAGTCTTCCTCATCAGAAGAAGAGAAAGTTTTGAAACCTAAGAAATTTTCTAAGAAGAAGAAGAAGCAAGTAAAGGATGAGTCTTCCTCATCAGAAGATGAGAAACCCTTAAAGAATAAGAAGCGTTCAAAGCACGTAAAGGATGTGAAGAAGAAAAAGAAGAAACCACTGACCGCCGAGCAGATTAAGAAAATTGAGTATTTGAGTGATTACCAGGTTTGCGTTCTAGGGCAGTGCCTTCTTCGTTGTTTGCTGCAATTCATGACTCCCAAGTTGACATGGAATCATTTCTGTCGGATAATAGGTTTTCTTCATTGCACAACGTTTTTATAGACACACCTTTTTTTCTTTTTTCTTTTTTTTTTTCTGCTTTTTTTTCAACGATTTTCAAGGTTTGTGGTGAGAGCTTTTAGTGCCTCAAATTACGAGTTTAAGCTTTGTGGAAAACTAGAAGGGGTTGAATAGTTTACCGTTTTCTAATTTAAGGTTTTAAAGTGTTTGTAAAAATTCTAGATTCGACTTTATGTGAATTCAACACTTGCACAATATGAACAATATACTTATCTAAACAATTAATTGGATTAGTATGAGAAAAATATTGTAAGAACAAGAGATAAGAGTAAGAAAAATCAAACCACAACGCGAGGGCCTTTATCAGTGGCTCTCGGCATCGAAGCTCCTCACTTACCCTTACTCAACTCGAGAGCACCTAACTCGAGAGTTTTTCTTCACTATGTCATCAGCTCACGTTATGAGGCGGAGAATACCTTATATCAATTCTTTTGCTTATCTGATTTTCGAATCTAGCTAGATGTCGGTTCTACTCTAGCTAGAACAATCTACCCACAACTTCAACAATTCATACTCACGTTGCTTATCGGCTACACAAACTTCTAACACCCTGAGTTTTCTTCACACATACTTCACCAAGCACTACTATATCAAACCTATCTATCACTACTAGAAAGTTCACAAGTATCCAAAATACTTACAACAATCACTAGATTCTAGGACTACATATCTATTACATGATTTACAAATTATCTTAAAAGTCTATATATGGATGACAATAAGGATTGAAACATTACACAAATGTGTAATACTTCTTCATTGATTGGTAGGTAGTATTCTTCTCTGCATGAGGATTTGTGCTTGGATCACTTAGAAAAAAGCTTTATGTTGAAATGATCAAAGGATTTTATCGGAGATGTGTGGGGGTTTTTATATCCCCAGAAGATGAGTGCAAAAGTAAAAAAATAGTGGGGATTAGCCAATATTTATAGACATTCTGGTGGAGCGTCCTACCTATGGGCGTTCCACTTTACATAGGTGGGCGGTCCCCTTAATGATTAAGGGGGCACCCGTGTAGTTATGGGGGCCGCCCATAAGAAAAGGTCGCTCCCGTTGTCCTTTTTGGTAGGAGAATTTTCTGGTACTTTCTAGCCGTTTTAGGTCCGAAAATTTGAAATTCAAAATATTTATTTTGAATAAAACATTTCTTTTAATTGTAGAAAAATGTTTTGTAATGTTATAAATGTTTACAAATTTTATAAAAGTGTGAGATGGGAGGAATGTGAATGGGGGGGGGGGAGCGGTTGAATATAATTTTCCTTTGATCATAAAAGCATTATGCTTTTATTTATTCATACCTTTAAGTGTTATAATATTCAAAATGAAAATTTTACTATATTTACTGGTTTCGTTTAATTTTACATTGAACGTTTTTATATTTTGTGATTATCAAAACCGTAAAGATGTGAAAAATATTAATAATGTTTTTAGGGTTATTTTCTATCAACAATCTCCCCCTTTTTGATGATTACAAAATTTAAACTCATTAAATGTAAAATTATTTTTAAACAAGTATTTAGTGAGTTTTATGTCATTTCTCCCCTTTTTTGTAGAATCAAAAAGGCATCGTCGAGAATTGCTAGTAAAATCGACGGAATAAATGCTCCCCCTCGTTCGAGGGCACCAAGGAATCGAGCTATGGTTTCTTGGCTACAAAAACGAGTTAGAACAATACAAATATTTCTAACATGTAGCAGAAGGAAGGAAAAATATGCAGTGCACAAGCAAACATCATAGCAAAGAATATTTCATTAATTCTTAGGACAATGTGTGGAAACTACACACAAGCTATACATTATTATTTAAAAACAAATAACGCTTTAGAGCCATATTAATCATAAAATCTTAATTAGCATCGAATGATTTTTGTCTTGTTACGACACAAAGGGGTTTGGCGATTTATTTGATAGGGGCATATTACGATGATGAGTTGGTTGTGTGGAGTGTTGGTGCGTGGGTATTCTCTCTTGAACTATAGGTGGTGGATATGGTCGAATGAGGAGGAATTCAATCCAATTGATATCCTCACTTAAAGCAAGGAATTGTTTTTGGGTAAAGATGCAACAAGGGCAATACCCAACATGGGTTTCAACTTGGTTAATGTTGAGGGTGTGTGGTAGGTTTGGAGAGTAAGGTGATGAGGGAATGTTGTTTTGTTGTTGAGAGAGATGCATGGCTAAGAGGTTTGATAGGTCTTGTAGTTGAATTTAAATGTCATCAACATAGGCTTTTCTCTATGGAGATAGAGGTGGTGTGTGTTGAGTTTGGTTGTCACTTTAAGGTGGAGCTTGAGTGTGAGTAACATGTGAATTGATGGGTGAGATGGGAGATGGAGGATGTGAGACAACTTGTGGTGATGTGGGAGTGTCCTTAATGTAAGGATTTGGTGATGCTTGATTAGGGTGATTGTTTTCTTGAGATGGTTCATGATGAGGAGTGAGTGGTTTTGGCATTGGTGTAGGTGAATTTACATTGAGCTTATTGGATGTGTTACAAGGGTTTAGTTTCTTCCTCCAAATAGGTTTCACACTTATTTTGGCTACCCTTGATGGTTTGGATGTGGGTTTGTTAGGAGATGTCATTGGTGAGGATGATTGTGATGATGATGGTTGAGAATGTATTTATAGTGGAGGAAAGGTTTAAATTAGGAAGAATGAACATTTAAAGGATCAAATCCAAGAAATGTTTGTGAATTTAGGGAAACAGTAGCTAAGTCTAGAGGGTATTTGGTCAAAAAGGGATGAAAATACTGTTTTACCCGTGACTGTCTAGGCCGGTCCCCTTAATTAGGGGTCGGGTTTATTTTTTTTTTTTCCTCCCCTTAAAGATAAGGGGACCGCCCTTTATGAATTAAGGGGGCCGCCTGCTGCTATTTCCCAGATTTCCCAAAAATCGATTTTTCTCAAAATTTTGTGTGAGGGTTTCTGTTTTGGTGTTTAATTTGCAGCAAGTCCATCCTTTTATGGCAATTAATTTTTTTTAGCACATAGCAATTAAGCATTCAACATTCTATATATATATGACAAGTTGTTGGATAAAACTATTTTACATAATTTTGGCATATAATCATATATGAATTGAAGATCAAAAGAGTGAAGAGCATATAAAATAGTAACTATATATAATGCACAAAGAATTTTTTTTGACAAGAGGGTTAAGTTAAACGAACCAAAACTTATGTGCATATACTAGTGTGTGGCCTAAGTGCGCAAATGTGGCGTAGAGATTATTTCGACCGCTAAAGACTTGTAAAACCTAAAGAATTAATCCAATGCTACTTGATTGAGCTCATCCAAGATTGTCGAAAATATATATTACATTATATACTTTTGACAACAAGTAAGAGAACATTATGCATATGTGAAAAATGTTTTTAGCATATCTCAACAATATATGAAAATTGATTTTTATGTGCTCCTAGTTGTGAGAAAGACTTTTGGGACTATTGTATATATGTATAATGAGATATGCATTTAGATAGAAGAATTTGTAAAAGTTTGCTTATATACTTTTCCCAATCTTGTGTTTTTGTGTAAAATAAAAACCTAAACACGGAGAGAGAGAAAAAAAAATTTAGTCAGTCAGGTGGGTGGTCCCCGTAAAGTCTGTCCGATCCCTTTAAAATTAAAGGGGCCGCCCTTTATGAATTAAGGGGCCGCCACTTGTTGAGAGATTTTTTCTCAGTTTTTTGACAAACAGTTCTTTAATGATTATCATTTCTTTATTATGCCGAAAACTTAATCAATTTGTTCCATCATTCCTAGACCTAGACGTAAGTAGTTAAATGGCTCACGTTTAAGTGGTTTAGTTAGAATATCGGCTATGTTGTCTTCCGATGAGACCTTTTCTATAGAGATATTCCCTTTTTGAACATTATCGCGAAGGAAGTGATGGCGAATCTCAATGTGTTTTGTTCGTGAGTGTTGAACGGGATTCTTACTTAAGTCTATAGCCCCTTTGTTATCACACATTATTGGAATGTCGTCTAACCTAACGCCATAGTCTACGAGAGCTTGTTTCATCCATAGGGCTTGTTGACATGCCTTTCTGGCGCTTACATATTCCGCTTCGGTTGTGGAGATGGCAAGAGCGGTTTGCTTCTTCGAAAACCAAGATGTTAGGCAACATCCCATAAACGTGCAAACACCACTAGTGCTCTTACGATCTACGTAATCTCCCGCATGATCCGAATCCGCATACACTATTGTTTCTATGCCGGATCCCTTAGGATACCATAATCCTAAATGCGTAGTGCCTTTAATGTATCGAAAGATACGTTTAACCGCTTCTAGGTGAGAGGTTTTGGGATCCTCTT
The DNA here is from genome assembly GCA_026074375.1 of Tanacetum coccineum. Lineage (NCBI taxonomy): Eukaryota > Viridiplantae > Streptophyta > Magnoliopsida > Asterales > Asteraceae > Tanacetum > Tanacetum coccineum. Next base: position 37,086 of record BQNB010057847.1, read on the forward strand.
GAAAGCGTGCACAAAGGCAAACACTAAACATGATATCAGGTCTACTTGCCGTTAAGTATAATAAACTACCTATCATGCCTCTATATTTGGTATTATCTACGGACTCACCTTCTTCGTCTCTCGTGAGTTTGGTTTCCCTAGACGTAGGGTTTTCATTGGCTTAGAGTCTTCTAGTCCAAATTTCTTAAGCATTTCCTTAATATATTTTGATTGATTAAAAAATATTCCATCATCTAATTGTTTTATTTGTAATCCTAAGAAAAAATTTAGTTCCCCCATCATACTCATTTCAAACTCATCATGCATGATCTTGGCAAAGTCATCACACATTTCTTGACAAGTTGATCCGAATATAATGTCATCAACATATATTTGGACAATAATGAGGTTGGAGTCTTTCTTTTTAGTAAAGAGTGTGTAGTCAATTGAGGAGGATGAGGTGTCTTTGGTGGATGGAGTTTTAGAGGGTGCATTGGAAGCACTAAGAGATGATTCATGAAGCTTGGGTGATAGGGTTATAATGTCTTCTTTTTTCAAGTCAATGAAGAGTTGTTTTGGTAGTATGATGGTGAATTTTGGTTTTTTTGATGGTTTGGAAATGGAAGCTTTTGGTGAAGCCATGGAGGTTGATAATGGTTAGTGTATGATGAGGAAGATGATGTGTTGGTGATGATCATTTGGAAGGGAGTTTGTTTCATCCATAGTGGTTTAAGACTTTTCCGATGCAAAACTAATCCTACTTCTATGTTAATTATTATCCACTAACTCATTTTTCTTCGTCTACGTGAGTTCGTGGCCATAGAAGATTTCCATTTTATAGTGGTTCATAGATAATCCATGTGAAAGAATAGTTCCTTGTAACACACTCAAATCTGAGTACGCAGCGGAATGTTGAATATCCAAGGGCGTTACTTTATGGATCAATAGCACAAGATCTGAGAACGACTAC
>BQNB010057848.1:3350-38034 GCA_026074375.1 Tanacetum coccineum
CTGCTGATGCATTTGACAAGTATATGACCACAATTCAAAATCTACTGATGCAGTACTTTTGACACTACCCTAACATGCAAAGGAAAAAAAAACTTAAAACTAAAACTTAATAACTCAAAACGCAATTAATTGAAATGATTTGAGCTTAATATGTAAAACTTACACTTAACAGACTTGATTAATTATTAAACCAGCTTATGAAAACTAAACTACCTTAACCTATCTTATAAAACTGACATTAACAAACTTAGATGAAAGATTTTTAAACAAAAACTAAGGACCAAATGGCCTCAAACAGCACTAACCTCTGGTTAGTGCTGTTGACCCAAACACCCCTTTAACTATTTCAAAATCCATTTAAACATGTAGTTTTGAAATCTAATAAACCAAACTCAGATACCAGATAGCAACTAGCTTATAACAAGTCTAATAAACCTAAACTAACAACTAAATGAGCCAGAATCTATAAGCTACGATTTATGCTACTTGTTTTTAGTTTTTTATGAACTGTAAAGTCAAATTAAGTAAAACTAGAATCTATACTTCAAAAACTGAAAACAGATGGTAAAACATAATCAATAAGCACAAAGAGACAGTATTAAGCACTATTAAACTAGTTATAAGCTGAAAATAAGTAAATGCAAGATTTAAACTAAGAAACTTGAAATTTAAAGAGAGTTTACCTCTGCCTTAGCTAAACAAAGGCATTTAAGCTCAAAAATTGTCTACAAGCTCTAGCTTATCAATGATAAGCTAGTAAAAGTCCATATGAGCTCATCCATTGCTAGCTCATCTTCCTTAAGTCCAAAATCTATAAGAAAAGGTTACTTAAGCTGATTTTAAAGTTTGAGTAGATTAAAGCTTAATAGAGCTCAATTACAAGCTTAGAGACTTGTAAGAGCTTATAAGAGCTTGTAGTGAGCTTATGAAACAGTAGCATCAATATTTGAAAGAGATAAGAGCTTATAAGTGAAAAATAGCTTATAAAAAAACAGTTGAAATTTAGAGCACGAATTAAAACTTTTAAAACTGAATTTCATTCATATGAAAGAGATTACATTACATTGAAAAGAAGATTACAATAAGCTGATCAAAACAGTAAATAAGCTAAAGCTAAAATTACACTACTAAAAATCTAAAAGCTACTATCTCCCTTCATGTGTGTGAATGTAAGGCTATTTATAGCCTTCTTCTGAAGCTTCTAGGACAAAATTCAGTTACACGCTCCTTTAAATCCTGGCCTTCAATCATTAACAATCATTGGAAGCTAAATCTGGGCCGTTGGATTACATTGAAGGGCACACAGATTGTCAGCGTGGCATCCGTGTGTTAGAAGCCTTTGTGCTTCTTTTGTGTGTACCTCAAGTGTATAAGCTCTATTTCCTTGTGCTTCTTTTATGTCCACCATGTCATTCTTTCTTGGGTCTCCACCAATAAGAGTGCTTGGTGACGTTTTACCCTGCCAACGTGTACTTGGACCCTTGAAATAGCTTGCCACATGGTCAATTGTGATTTGCCATTTGTTTTCACGCAGGTTAAACGCGAAGAAGAAAGTGAACAGTAAAAAACTGTTTTCCCGCTTATTTTTATTATAAGGGTGCGTTTGATTATTGTGTTGACCCGGTTAAAAAGTCTGTTTGACTTTTGGGTTTGGGCCGGGTGTTGGTTATAAAAAAGAAATGGGCTCGGGCTTTGGGTGTTGGATTTGTTATATAAAAATTTTAACGAGTGTTAACTTCTATTAATAGAAGTTAACACCGTTAGGGATTTAAGGGCTTTTTATGAATTATGAGGGATTGGTTTGGGAATATTTGGAGTTTTTGTCTTTTTGTGGTGATCATGTTTGACTGAAGGTTGACTTGAGTTGACCACTTTTGACTTTTGATAGCTTTCTCCCGGCTCTTTGCGTGCTCTTCCGTTCCCGTGTTCGTGTTTGCCCGGTTTTAACCGTTTTCTTGAGATTTTTGCAATATCCGTACCTACACAATCACAAAGACAAAACAAGCAATATTCAAGCATTTTAAGCACAATTTTGTCTTTTTAGGGTCTATTTTGATATAAAACGAATATGTGTTTTCACACATATCAATCTCCTATCCCCCTAACAATTATCAAACCTCAGTTCACCACAACGTTTTCTCTCCATCATCATCTATACCTCAAATTGAATACTCTCCCACAGTCAACCAACAATCTGAATTTTCCCAATTAGACTCCGGTCTGACTATACCAGTTTTCAAGCACGGTGATGATCCACTTAATGCCATTAATCATGTCATGTCATTCTTGTCTGCTGTAGTCAGTTCCCGCTATACTACTACCAATAACGAGCTCAGAAACTCGTCAAACCCAAGGCAACAAGCTACCATTAATGATGGAAGAGTAACCGTATAACCAGTTCAGGGGAGACAAATTTCTTATGCTGCGGGTACTACAAGAACTTTCACTTCAGGAGCAAGTGGGAATAACTCGGGGAAATAAAGGATTGTTACATGTTACAACTGCAAAGGGGAAGGACACATGTCTAAACAATGCACTAAACCAAGGAGGAAACGAGATGATTCATGGTTTAAGGATAAAGTTTTGTTGGTTCAAGCTTAAGCAAGTAGTCAAATTCTACATGAGGAGGAACTAGCATTTTTGGTAGATCCAAGAATTCTAGAAGGTCAAGCCACACAGACTATCATTACTCACAATGCTGCTTATCAAGCTGATGATTTGGATGCATATGACTCTGATTGTGATGAACTCAACACTGCCAAAGTTGCTCTTATGGCGAATTTATCTCATTATGGTTCAGATGCTCTTGCTGAGGTACACAATCATGATAATGTGAATAAGAATATGATTAATCAAGTTGTGCAGCTGATATCATCTTCTGAACAGTCGAATGTTGTGAATCATTCATAGACTAAAATAACCAATGATAGCAATATCATTCCTTATTCTCAGTATGTGATTGAATCACAATAGGCAGCTGTTCATAATTCAAATTCTTCTGCACAACAAGATGCACTGATATTATCCTTGATTGAACAACTGAAAACCCAAGTTGATAATTATACCAAGGTAAATCTGGAAAATAAAAGTGTTAATAATACTTTAACTGCTGAGCTTGAAAGATACAAGGAACAATTTAAAGTGTTGAATGAAGGACAAAATGTTGATTTAAAGAATAAGGATAACATTTCAGATTCATGTGCACAGTCTGTAGAGATTGATCGTCTTAAACAAACTCTTTCTGAACATTTAAAAGAAAAAGAATCTTTAATGCAAACAGTTTCTCTTCTCAAAGATGATTTTAAGAAAGAAGAATCTAGGAACATTGATAGAGAGATTGCTTTAGAAAAGAGGATCAAACAGCTAGATAATATTGTTTTTAAAAGAGATCAATCTGCACAAACTGTTCACATGTTGACGAAACCTTAGTTTTTCTATGATCATACCACTAAACATGCTCCAGGTTTTCAAAATCCTTTCTATCTGAAGAAAGCTCAGCAGTTGGAACCAAAGCTATATGTTGGTGATATTATTGAGAAAATTAATCCCATTGTGATTCCTGATTATGAAAAGGCCTTAATGCTTGCTGAAGAGAGTCGTTCAAAAATGCTTTTAAAACAAATGGATCCTATAATGTTAGAAAAGAAAGTTAATACTACACCAGTCGATTATGCTGCTCTTAACCAACTTTATAAAGATTTTGAAACACGCTTTGTTCCACAAACTGAATTATCTGCTGAACAAGCCTTTTGGTCTCAGAATTCGGTGAATTCTCCAGAACCCATTCTTTCTAGTAGACCCACCATAGTTGAGGTTCCAAAAGAACTTCCTAAAGTCAGTGATTGCAATTTTACATACATATATAAAATATAATATATATAATACGATGGAAAATTACGAATTTACCCTTGAGGACAAAGGCAAAAAGGAAAATCTTCAAAATATATATAATATAATATAATACGTATGATAATCGGGAAGTATGATTCCCTGGGTCGTTTTCCCCAACGACTTGTGAAAATGAAACTACGCTTGTTGTTCGGACAATGATTTGAATGGGAAATAATAGTTGATTTGATTAAGTACTTTTAACAATTAAAATTAACTAATTTTAAAATAAGCATAAAGACAAATATACGGGAAATTAAAATCTAACTAAAAACGCAAATCGGGACCTTAAAATGAAGTGTCAAAAACCTAGTTGCTAAAATAAACCTAACTTAAAATTTTCTTTTAAAATGGATTCTATTTGACTAAAAGTAAGTTTAAAAGAAAACTAGAACAAACGGAGTTGGAAATGAACGTTTAAAAACACGAAAAACGAAAATGACGAACGAATCGTTCTTTAGAGAATTGAAATTTTGCAATTTAGACCTACGAAAGCAAAACTAATTTTCTTATGAACTTTAGGATAAAAGAAAATTTTCTAAAAAAGATTTTTATTTTTTTGATTATTTTTCTATTTTTTATGATTTTTTTGAAGTTTTTAATGAAAATAAAAGATTAAAAATACTAAATGAACTCTAAAATTCTAGAAAAACGACAGAAAATAGCTTAAACTATTTAAATCCTAGGAAAAATAAGCCCGAGATCACATCTTATAAAATAAGCCGTGAAATAAGCTTAGACAGCTTATTAGGCTTATAAGGCCTAAATGAGTATAAAGGATTAATAGTGCAAGGGTCTTATGAAAAATACCCAAGGGCACAGCGGTAAGGAGTAGGGTGTGTGTGTGTTTATAAAAGGTTGAGGGGTTGAGGTCGGGGGTTCGAGCCTTGCTCACCCCTGACTTCCACTTCAATTTTCTTTTTTTTTATAAAAAACTTAAAGAAGAAAAGTTGTAGAGGACAACTTTTTAAGCAACTTTAACAAAGATACTATAAGCTGAAACTTAAAAATAAGCTCTTAGAGAGCTTGTGAAGAAGCTGTTTTCAGTAACATAGCTTTAAAAAGCTTTAAAAGCTACTTTTCCTTCAAAGGCTTGCACACAACTCATTTTAAGCTCAAATTGAAATCTAAAAGCTGTTCTAGAAAGCTAATGATGTGTATAAGCTAAATTTAATAAGCTAAGTTAATTGAAAACACCTAAAGCTATCTAAATCCTATTATCTTAAGAGGTAAACTAAGGAATAAGCACTAAAACTTGAAATCTAAATAAGTAAAAAAAAAAAAAAAAAAACAAAAAAAAAAAAAAAAAAAAAAAAATAAGCTAGAAAACTCAATAAGCTATGACAGAAGCTTAGCTTTTGCAAACTTAACAATCAACATATAAGCTATAAAACAAATTCATAAAAACTAAACTTATAAGCTAGAAATCTAAGTTTAACAGCTAAATACTAGTTACTACTGTTTTTGGCTTTTTGAGTTTTTTATGAAATTTAAAAGCTATTTTACCCTAGGAAATAAGCTAGAAATTTAAAATTAAGACTTAATCTATATTAACCTATATCTAATCTATAAACTTACTCTGTTTATAAATATTCTAATCCTACTTAAGTTAGCTTAAAGTCTTATTTGAGAAAGGTATAAGCAAGTAGGAAGATAACTTAATTACTACTACTGGTGCTATTTGCAAATGGCAAAATACAACAAATTGCAGGTGACCTATGTATGTCAAACCTGCTTAGACACACTCTATGAGTGTGTTTCAACCACTACCAAACAAGATCCAAGACCAATGAGGCTGGATCAAAATTTAACAGCAAGGAAATGAAAAAGTCCCCTGTGTGCAGAAGGCACAAGGTGATTAAGCCTTAACTTTTTAGATTATGACATTATTAGTAAACAATTTCATTACTGATTTAAAGTGATTATGAAAATGATTTAAGCAAAGATCACAACTCAGTTTGACTTTAAATGGTCAAACCTCACTAAACCAAACACTCCTTTAGACTTATGAACATTTATATAAGCTAGTAATTAAGAAACTTAATAAAACAAACTTAAAGACCATATGACAACTAGCTTATATTAGACTTTAATTAAATTGGTTTAAACTTATCAATTAAGCTATAACTAAGATCTAAAGTTATGCCTAAATATTTTTGGTTTTTATTGATTTAAGGAAGATTTAAGAGCAAAATGGAAATCTTAATATTCTATTATACACATCAAAAACAGATTAATGAAGCTACTTAACAAACATAAAAACATATAGATAAGCACAGATAAGCTATTAATAAGCAACTAGATAAGTAACTTTAGCAAAATAAGCTAGAAATTTAAAGACAAAGGAAATAAATGAGAACTTACAGTGTGCTTTAGCTAAACAAAAGCAAATTGCTCAAATGAGCTTATCAACAGCTCTGGCTTATCATAGAAATAAGACAGTAGTAATAGGTCCATATGAGCCCTTCCTTGATTGGATCATCTTCCAAAATCCAAATAGTCAAGGTTTTTAACTGTTTTTAAAGTTAAAGTAGATTAAATGACTATTTAAGCTCAATCACAAGTTTATAGACTTGTGAGAGCTTATAAGAGTTTATTGATTCGTACACTATCACTAGAGCTTATAGAGAGCTTTTGATAAATTTATTAAAGAAAACTCAAATTTCATTAACTAGAATGCTTGATTACATTACTTGAAAAGAAAATTACAAACGTTTTAATGAAAATTACATTTACTTAAAACTTAAAACTTAAGCTAAATTACCTAAAACCTTAAAAGCTAAAAACTAGAAAGGGAAAAAGATTGATGTGTGTGAGGAGTGAAGGACTATTTATAGCCATCTTCTGAATCTTCTAGGCCTCTTGGGGCAGATATGGCTTCTCCAATCTTGTCCGTACATTCTCTCAATGATTGGAAGAGCAATATTAGTCGTTGGATCACATCTTATCTCACACGGATTGCCAGCTTGGCAATCCGTGATTGAGACAGCTTATGCTTCTTTTGAGAGTGTAACAAGTGTAAATTGCCATATCCTTTGTGCTTTCTTCAATCCAATGTGGCATTCCTTCTTGGGTTTTAGCCAATGAGAGGCTTAAGTGACGTTTTAACCCTGCCATGGTGTACTTTTATACCTTAATTGTCCTTTTTGTCCCTCAATTGGTAAAAGCCCTTTGATTTAACCCTGGGTGAAAAAGAGGAAGAAGGGTGAACAGTAGTAACTTTTTTTCCCGATTTTTTATTTGACTATAAGGGTGTTTGATTGGGTTGACCTGGATTTATTTCTTCTTTGACTTGGGTTTAGGCCAGGTTATAAGAGATTTGGGCCCGGGTTGTGGAGTATGGTTTTTGTTATAAAAAAGGGTTACGGTGTATCTTTTATGTAAAAAAAGTAACGATGTTAAGGGCATGTTAGGGGTTTATTTTGTAATTTGGTTAATCATGAAGGATTAATTTGGTAACTTTGACTTTAGTGATGAGAGTTGACTTTTTGACTATTTATATTAGCTTGCCTCCCTGGCTTTTTGGTGCTGCTCTTCCATTCCCGTGTTCGTGTTTGGCCGTTTTTAACCATTTTCTTGTGGTTTTTGCTTTATCCGTACCTACACAATCACAAAGACAAAACAAGCAATATATAAGCATTTTAAGCACGGTTTTGTCTTTTTAGGGCCATTTTTGATATAAAACGGATATGTGTTTTCACACATATCAAAATTCCCCAAACTAAGCGATTGCGTGTCCTCACGCAATATTATATGCTTTATAACCAAATACCTCAAAACTTCCCTAAACTAAATCTTTGAAAAGTAGCAAAGACTTTTGTGGAGAGAGTTAAGAAATCACAAGTTATAGAACACCTTATTTTCCCATTTTTCTAAAACTTTTTTATATTTTTTTATGTAGATAAACTTAGAATATTTCAACTTTCATTATTTTTATAACTGTTAGGGATCATAGAACAAGATGCATTTCGATCCGAGAATGCCCCAAAAAGGATAAATTCATCGTCCCCGACTTTTCACTTATCCAAACCAAGCTTAAAACAAAATCACAGCTAAATATCAGTAAAGATGCTAACACTACTCATATTGCAACTTGTGAACTTTTCACTCCCGACATTTATTATATCTTAAGTGAATGTGCTATTTTGAATTTCAACCATGGATCAAAGTTTTGCAACATACTATGCTTTACGTTCCACCCAAAAATAATGAGTTTAAAGGCGAGATCATCCCATGTAGCGACTTTCGTCTTGGCACATCCCAACCTTGCGGCTAAGTGACCAGGCTTTTGACACCCCACAAAGACTAGTATCGGGACTCACGGACCTTAGGTTTCAAAAACTCTCAGGTTTCCCGGATATTCATAGCTTATAAAATAGAATAGTCAAAGTGAAAAAGCATATTTGAATTTAACAAAAAGAAATCTATTTATTAATTTAAACTTGAAATTAAACATTTATGCAATTGTAACCCTCGACCTTTTGGAAGGCTGCAACATCGGTTGTGAGCCGGCAAGATGCAGCAAACTTTTATCAGTCTTGGATTTTTATTATTCTTACTATGGGCTTTCTTTAGAAGACTACCACATCGGTTGTGAGCCGGCAAGAGGTAGTAAACTTTTATCAACCCACAGCTTTTATTATTATTCTATTTATATATTTTTTTATCATTTTTCATTCATCATCATCATTTTTTTATTTTTTTTAGAAGACTTCTTTTTGAAAAATTCAAGTATAAATTTGAACTAAGACTAAATTTTTTGCTATATATTACATAAAAAATTATTGATTTAAGTTTAGTCTCCAAAAACAGCACGTATATTAATCCGGTTAAGAGCTTATGGGAGAAAAAGCAACAAGTTACATACATGAGCTCTTAAGATTTCTAAATAATCCTTGTTTAGCATCCTACTCATACTTAACTCTATTATTTTTCGTTCGTCGCGAATATCGCGAACGCCTAGCCTAAAAGTTAAGGAACAAGCTAGAGCTCAACACGCTCGATCGGGTCAAAATTTACTCTTATTCTACCCAGCAGGAAAGTCAAAATTGTGACAAAAACACTTATTTTATTTTTGAAATTTTGTTATAATTTTTCATATTTTTTAAATTTTGGGGAAAACGGGTACCGGAGAACAACGGGTTAAAGTAAGGGTAAGATAAGAATCGAAGATATACTACCCCATACAAAAACAACATTGTCCTCAATGTTTCCTAGCCTAAGACTTAAAAACCCCATACTAGAACTCAAAAAGGTCGAATGCATAACTCAAACATGAAGAAAGTATCACAAAAATCTTTAGGCCGTTGTATTAGTGTGTCTTAAAATAAATGTTAGAAGATAATAATCTATAGGATATGGGATTTCTCCAACTAATGCAAGCAAAGCTAGGAAGCTCGAGTGGGACCGGACAAAACACCGAACACGAGAGACTTTAGAAAATTTGGGTTAATCCTGCAAACAATCACAAAAACAACAAACACAAAGATCGGAAGAGTACAAGCCTCCTCACAACACATTAGAAATAAGAAAGAAAATAGAAAATGGATAAGCATGGGGGCCTCCCCACGAAGTGCTTTGTTTTTTGGTAACCTAGTCACATAGCTTGACTCGAATCCCTGAATTCATTTGTTGTCCTTAGGGAGAATAAATGAAGATAAAATCTCATAGGGCTTTCATTAATGTTTGGATAAACATTTAAGCACATGAAAGTTCCATCCCGATGAGATGCCACCGGCTCTAAGTGGAGATGTCGGGGTTATAAATGGTGTCCTCATTCCTGAAGGAGCAAAGAAAAGGAGAATCCACAGGGTAAGTGAGAACAGGAGAAAATTCCGAATAACAAATCTGAAGGAATCGTCAACTATGCAACGTTAAATCTCATCTCTCTCCTGGGTCAAAACATTCATCTTCATTTAAGCTCATCAAAATTGTTATCATACAGGTGCATCGGTCTTAATAATTAAGCTAATCTCAACATCCGGTGGTTCTAGAGGAGGACGAAGAAATGACGGATCAAAATGAAATGATTCAAACTCAGAAAGTTCCAAAAGAGAGTTATCTGAATTATCTGAAATAACAATGCTAATCAACCCTCCCTGATCGGGCTCAACTTCAAAAAGAAACGAATCATACTCAGAAGGAGAGTTATTAGCATGAGTAGTGGTACTGCCACTTCTCGTCTCTTTCGTATGATCGCTAAAAGTCTCGAATTCGGGTAAAGAATTATCCAAATGAGAAAGAAAACGATTATCTGACCTTTCCAAAGATGAACCACTATTTTACGATGGGAAAGGTAAAATGAAAAGGAATACTTTGAACAAATAATCAGGGTGGTTATTTTTCAAAGATCCGATAGTAGTAACAAGAATGACTAATGTTCAACAATTTCTCATGAAGAATAACGTCTTGGATTTGAAAAATATCTTCTAAGTCAAACTCTTTCTCTTCTTGATCTTCATTCACCTTCTCTAAACTATCGTACTCCAAATTGAGAGGTGATGCTTCAACGTACTCGATGTTCTCATAAGAATCGTCATCACTTGAAGTACCATCATTGTTAAAATCGGATAAAATCTTAGAATGATTGCTCAAAGCATCAAAAGTGGACAGATCTTCACAATCAGGCACATCACACGTATCTTCGGAAATACCCCTGAACTCACTTGGGATTGGGACAAGGTTCTCAATACTAGGAATAGTGTCAAGATGCTCTTCCCCATATTTAGAGAGTTATCGGGCTCCTCGATTGATATGTCGGGTGTGATTGCTTTCGGCTTGCTATATATAATAGTATACTCATCATTGTCATTGTCGTAGAAAGTAGGACGATTCCATCTTGGACAATTAATATATTTTGATAGCTCTTCACTAATATTTCGCACATCTTCAAGGAGTTTACTCATCAATTCTTGAATATCCTCTTGTCGATATTGCTTGTCCGTCAAAGCATCCTTAATTTCACCAAATCTCTCCCAAGCTATCAATATAACCTTTGGTGTTACTCCAAAAGGTATACGACTAAACTTCCTCAAGAAGGTGCAAACGTCTTTCAAAAAGTTGTCTCTAGCTTCCTCATCATCAATCATAGAGAAATTATAATATGGAATAAAACCTTGAGTTGCCGTCTCCTTCTTTCTCTTGTTGACTTCTTTAAGAATATGCATATCATCCATAAGTTAAAATGCCATTCTGCATAACTATCAGGTTGATATCCGCTCTTCCTCTCATAACTTTGCTTAAACTTAAGAAATCAATCCTCTGACTAGCAATAAAGCCATGCACTTTTCATTAGGAGGTATATGATCATACTCCTTTAAAAAGGCTTGTATAGCTTCCATTAAGTCTTCTTGAGCTTGCAAAATTTCTTTACTTGTCTCTTGAGGAGGATAATTGACGGGAAACTGCGGGGGTTGATATTGGTCAAAACCAAAAGAATTAGGATCATAGCAAGAATTTTGCTCATAATAATCTTCATTCATTGGTTGACATTGAAAAGTTTCACGAGGGCCCCCGCAATATTCAAAACAAAGATATTGTTGTTGAAAATCTTATGGGACATTAAAGTCTTGATTGTAACACAGTTCCGGATAGATAAACGGAACTTGAGGTGTACAATAGTAACTATAACGAGCATCGTTCCCGTAAAATTCACAAGAATACATAGAAGGTTGTGGAGGTGGATTGAAAACGTTAGGAGAACCGTAAAAAATGTTGTTACTATTCATCGTCTCCTAGGATTTACCTTCTCCTCAAATCAAAGGGCAAATGGTAATTATGGACGCGTTTGGGTAATTCAAGGGATAAGGTACATAGTGGCAGGTTAAATCAAAGAAATGTTTATGGTCCAAACCCAAAGGAACCACACGTGGATTGTTGAAGAAACACACAAGAAGGGTTTTTACACTATATCATATGGAAAATAATCTAAGGTTACATCAGGATTGCCACGCGGCAATACCATGTGAACTAAAGAGTAATCATATGGACAAGATTGATTATCCAATGATTGAGAAATAATGAAGGGATAAGATGGATTCAAGAGGGGCGGGCTATGAGGACCTAGAAGCTTCAGAAGAAGGCTATAAATAGCCTCACATTCTCACACACACACGTATCTAGGAGTAGCTTTTAGAGTAGCTTAATATAGTTTTTTAGCTTATGCAAATTTCATGTAATTTCTAGTTTTTGTAATCTCATTTTCAAGTAATGTAATCAGTTTTAATTAAAAAAAGTCCTAGTTTAATTGATCATCAATCTGTTTTTACCTATAAGCTTTTATAAATCTCAAATGATTCTGTCAAACTGTTTCATAAGCTACTCACATAAGCTCCTATTAAGCTCTTTCAAGTCTCTAAGCTTGAAATTGAGCTAAATTAGTCATTTAATCTATTCAAATCTATAAAATTAGTTAAGTACCTTTGCTTATGGATTTTGGACTTTTGGAAGATGAGCTTAAAATGGAAGAGCTCATATGGACTTTTACTAGCTTATCATTGATAAGCTAGAGCTTGTAGACAGCTCAATAGAGCCTTTGATACCTTTGTTTAGCTAAGGCTATAGTAAGTTTTCATTTAAGCTTTCCTGTCTTAAATTTCTTAGTATAGTTTAGCTTATTTTGCTTAATTATTTGCTTATTTGTGCTTATTAATGTGTTATTATGCTTATTAGACTTATTTGATAATCTGTTTTTAGTTAATATAGCTTAGATCTTAATTTAGCTTAAATTGTCCTTAAAATCAATAAAAAACCAAAAATATTAGTGTAGCTAGTAGCTTATTAATTTCAGCTTATTGGATTAGTGTTTTTAGCTTTTTAGGTCTGTTATAAGTTGCTTATTATCTGGTATTTAGTATTTGATCTTTTAATTTCATTTTAATAAGCTAATATGAAACTGAGTATTGTTAAAGGGGTGTTTGGCACAGCAGTACTAACTACAAATTAGTACTACTTGTCGCCTTTTGGTCTTTTATGTTTGCTTTAAAACTCTAATTTAGGTTTGTTTAAGCTAAATTCATAACTAGATTAGATTTTAATAGTTTTTTCATATTTAGGTTAAAACAGTAGAAATCTTCAAAGTATTTTGCATAACTATAGTTTAGATCTCTTCTAGCAATAGTCATTATCTTTCTTGTCTTTCATTTAAGTTTTAAGCTTGTTAGAATAGTCTTATTAGACCTGCATTATGCCTAGTTTAAGTTTGGTCACAATTGTGTCAATTGCATCAGCAGTTACAATAGACAATCTCCCATTTTCTTATGTTATTTATAGGCTTTATAGAACTACTTTTGTTTTTGAAAATGAGCTTAAATTGAGCTTTTTATAAGCTTGTAAGTGAAACCAATGGGAAACCTTTACTCACTGAAGTCAGCTTATTAATAAGCTCTTTTTGAGCTTATTTGTGGTTTTCAGCTCAAGTTCCTTTTATTAAAGTTATTCACACCAGCTTAATCTTCAACTTTGCTTTTATAAGTTTTCAATAATAAGCACTTTATAAGACTCAACTTATTTTGGGCTTAATTGGACCTAGCTTGTAAACGGGTTGGGCCTCAGGGGTTGGTTTTGAAACTTTTGAATTTAGTTGTTTGCTCAGTTAGTCCTTCATTAGTTTGTTTGTTTGCACTGTTAGTCCTTTAAGCTTTTCATAGTTAGTCCTTTGTTAGTAATAGTTAGTTGGTTTAATAATTTTTATAAATAATTAGGTTTAGTTTTTAATTAGTTTAATTAAACTTTAATTAAAAAGTAAAAATTAGGGCTTTTATTTTTATAAAATTTCTTATCATTTTCTCTTTTTAGTATAATTTTTATAAAATTTTTAGGGTTTATATTTTTAGCATTTTTATTATTTTTAAGCTTTTAATTAGTTTAAATTTTAGAAAATTCATATCTTAAAATCTAAAAAGTCAAAAATAGTGATTCCTTTTTCTAAAATTTTCTTTTTTCTTTGTTTTATCTAGGAAAAATATAATTTCAATTATTTTCTATTTTTTTATTTTTTAGGATTTAATTAAATTTAAATAGTTTTTAATTAATAAAAAATTCAAAAATAATCAAAAAAATATTTTTCTTTTTCTTAAAAATTTCTTTTGTCTTAATTTAGGTTTAGGAATTTAGTTTGCATTATTAGGACTTAATTTTGATTTACTTGTTTATTTGTCGCATTCTATTTGTTTCCCGTAAATCTTTTAAGTGCTTAATTGCTTTTAATTGTTCATTTTAAATTGTTGTTTTTATTTGGTAGTTATAGATCATCAAAATATCTTCGCTTTCATTCAAATCATAATCCGAGCTTAAACGAGGTTTCAATTGCACTAGTCGTTGGGGAAACGACCCGGGTGATCATTCTTACCCGGTTTAATATACGTATTATATATTATATTATATATATATTTTTGAGAGTGAATTTTCCTTAGGGAATTTTCTTAATTGCTCTTATATATATCGTTATTTTTTATGAGTGTATTTTAATAACATCAGGTCGACCATAAAATAACTTGTAAAAATCTTGATACATAAAATAACACCTACACAACAACACATCAAGTTTTTGGCGCCACTGCGGGGAGTGAAATAATTAAACCTTATTCTTATTAGTATTTCTAAACATTAATTAATTAGTTTAGTGTAATCTAATCATTTAAATTCTGTTTGTATTTATTCGCTTTGTGTGTTTAAATTGTTTGTTTTAATTCCCGCATTTAATTGTTTTAAATAGTATTCTGTTCCGACTGATCACCTGATACGCCTATATCCACCAGTTGGATACGACATATCAAACCTTTAATTTAGGACAGCGTATTGAGTTTTACTGTCTAAACGGCGTATCCGTTTCACGAAAATAAAACGTATTTGGTAAGATCTATATGGCATACTAGTATTCAACCGACCTATACGGCGTATTCAAATTAATTGAATACGGCGTATTCGTCATTTGATATAGTAACAATAGTAAAACTCAATCTGTTTGATTCACGGCTAATGCCTATCTTCAGGATCATCATCCCTACTGATTCGTTCGTTCATTTGTTTCTGGTAGAAAAAAAATTTTTGTTTTTTAAAAAACGCATGACAAGAAGTTCGACGAAGGAAACTTACCTCTCACCTTTGAAATACCCCAGACAGAAAATTTTGCTCAAAAGGAGGCGCTTCGATACCACTAGTCTCATAGAATCGATTGCACCTGAGTTCGATCACAATTTTTGACATCTAATGTACAATCAGAGGAAAGGGGAAAGAGTAACTATGACGGGAAAAGATGGAGCATTATATGAGAAAAACCCGAAAAAATTACGGGTCGGGGGTTACTAGGCCTACGATCAACCAAGATACCCCCTTTGAATTGAAGGGCCAATTTCTCAAAGAACTTCGTGACAATACTTTCAGTGGCTCAGAACACGAAGATGCAAACGAGCACATCGAAAAGGTTCTAGAGATTGGTGACTTTTTTCACATCCTAAAAGTAACTCAAGATCAAATCATGCTTCGAGCCTTCCCAGTATCCCTCACCGGAGCCGCAAGCAGATGGATAAGGAACCAGCCATCAGGATTAATTACAACATGGGGCTCCTTAAAACTAAGTTTCTGAACAAATACTGTCCACCTGCACGCACCGCAAAGAAAATGGAGGAAATTAACCACTTCATTAGGTAACCACGATGGAAAGCCTTTTTCGCGCATGGGAAAGATTTAAAGAATTGCTGATGAAGTGTCCTCAACATTATTTGACCGACATGCAGGAAGTTATCTTGTTTTACAACGGGCTTGATGTTCTAACTCGACAGATCCTGGACTCAATGGGTGCCATACCTTCCAAAACTACTGTTGATGCTAAAATAGCCATTCAGGAGACGACTTAAATCTTAGAAATGGCACAAGGGAACATATTCTTGGACCAAGAAGTACTGAAATCTTCTGAACGGGCTTGATACTATCCAAGCCCAATCTCAACAATCTAGTGACGAGAATTAAAGGAAAGAACAATGAGAATTGTACGCTGCTCAGGTCGAATGCGAACTATGCAAGGGACCACACTATACAAAAGATTTTCCACAAAAGGAAAAAGGGAAAACTTTGGAAAAAGCATACTATACATAGTTCGGTGCACCCTATCAACCTAGAGGACAATATAGAGCAGCAGGGCCAGGATTCTACCAACAAAATAATGGAAATTCTTCGTATCCCGATCAGAGACCAAGCCTGGAAGAATCACTGACCAAATTCATGGCAGAATCAGCTAAAAGGCATGAAGAAAACTCGAACATAATCAAGGAGATCCGAGCTTCTACCGATGCAGCAATAAGAAACCAAGGAGCTTCGATTAAGACCTTGGAAATACAAATCAGACAGATGAGCAAAGTCTTGCAAGAGAGAGGGTTTGGAAGCCTGCCCAGCTCTACGGAGACAAACCCTTGAGACCAGGTTAAATCGATCTTAACTGCCAAAGCTGATTTCTCTGAGATACGTCGTATCGGGCATGAGCCATACGCCGTATCGGGCACACAGCACAAAAGCCTATTTTCTAAAACAGTCCCTTTTCTAAGACGACAATAAAACTTCAGCTGTGATGATTGGAGAGAGGCACAAGATGTGAAGATTCTGGATACTTATGATCACTCCTTGCCTCAAAAAGAAAAAGACCCAGGGAGCTTTACTTTACCTTGTTTTATTCATAATATCTGTTTTGATAAAGCTCTTGTTGACCTTGGAGCAAGTGTGAGCGTTATGCCATTCTCTACCTACACCAACCTTGGTCTAGGAATTTTATCTCACACTAGGTTGACCATCGAACTGGCTGACCGAACCATTAAACAACCAAGGGGTATTGCCGAAAATGTGCTAGTAAGGATAGGTAAATTTATTTTTCCTATAGACTTTATCATCTTGGACATTCCCGAGGATAATGATGTTCCTTTAATCCTCGGACGACCATTCTTGTCAACTGCCCATTCCAAGATTGATGTCTTCAAAAGGAAGATTACTTTAAGGGTCGGGGAAGAAAAACTTGTTTTTAAGAGTATTAAGCCTGCCACTAGCATAATCAAAATGGTCTTTGTAATAAAGAGCCTTGATTTGAGTGATATTTTCGGAGTTTTGATAAATTGCTTAGCCCTACCGATTTCGTGCTAGCATATATCCCATGCATCTTCCATTTGGAAAAAGCTGGACTCCCGGGCTAAATGATACTAAAAATTTGTTAGAATCAAGCCGACCGAACAATTTCCAAACCAACCGGTGTAGCCGAAAATGTTTTTGTCAAAGTAGGGAAGTTTTACTTTCCCACCGACTTTGTTGTTCTTGATTTCATAGCCGATCCTCGAGTACCGTTGATACTCAGGAGACCTTTTCTTAGGACAGCTCATGCTTTAATCGATGTATATGAAGGAGAGATAATTCTTAGGAATGATGATCAGACTTTAACCCTTAAATGTGGTGATACTCCTTATATTTTGTACAACAATTTCGAATCGTTGAAGAAAGTCGATCTCATTGATGTCACGTGTGAAGAATACTCACAAGAAGTCTTAGATTTTGTCCGCGCGAGCGCGAGAGTGCGCGTATGGCAACCCTTCTCACTGGAGTAGCGGTTTGTCGGGTCAGTGGTTCATAGTCTTCTCGCGTGGGGAGGGACACTTACTCCTATCGGATAGTGATTTTCTACTCTTGGAAGAAGCTGATACTTTTCTTGCTATAGCCGATGATCCAACTTCACCGGAAGTTTGATGAAAGCTTTTATGACCCAGAGGGCGTGCGCGCGATTCTCCTTCTCGAATCTCTTCTCAATAGTGATCCTTCGCCTTCACTAAATCAAGAAAGTTACTTACCAGAAATCAAGAAAGAGCTTAAAGTTTGTAAATCTGCCGAATCTTCAATCGATGAACCTCCCGAGGTTGAACTTAAGGACTTACCACCTCATCTCGAATACGCATTTTTAGCAGATAACAACAAGTTGCCTGTTATAATTGCCAAAGATTTGAGCGATGATGAAAAGACCGCTCTCATAAAGGTTCTTAAATCCCGAAAGCAAGCAATTGCTTGGAAGCTCTCTGACATTAAGGGTATAAACCCGGAATTTTGTTCTCATAAAATTCTAATGGAAGATGACTATGAACCAGCGGTCCAACATCAGAGAAGGGTTAATCCAAAGATCCATGATGTCATTAAAAAAGAGGTTGAAAAACTTCTTGACGCTGGATTGATCTACCCAATCTCGGATAGTCCTTGGGTGAGCCCAGTACACTGTGTACCAAAGAAAGGAGGAATGACCGTAGTAACAAATGATGAAAACGAATTAGTGCCGACAAGACTTGTAACAGGATGGAGAGTATGCATAGATTATCGCAAGTTGAACGAAGCTACAAGAAAAGACCATTTCCCTTTGCCGTTCATGGAGACTCGCAGGAAATGAGTACTATTGTTTCCTCGACGGTTTCTCGGGTTATTTCCAAATTCCAATTGATCCAAATGACCAAGAAAAGACCACATTTACCTGCCCATACGGAACGTTTGCTTATCGCCGCATGCCTTTTGGTTTATGCAATGCACCAGGCACGTTTCAAAGGTGTATGATGGCAATCTTCCATGACATGATTGAAAAGACAATGGAAGTCTTCATGGATGATTTCTCTGTTTTTGGAAATTCTTTTTCTACGTGCCTCACCAATTTAGAAAAAAATGCTTAAACGGTGTGAAGACACCAACTTAGCTCTAAATTGGGAAAAAAGCCATTTCATGGTGAAAGAAGGTATCGTACTCGGACATAAGATCTCGAAGAAAGGAATTGAAGTCGACAAAGCTAAGATCGATGTGATTTCTAAGCTACCTCACCCAACCACCGTTAAGGGAATTCGAAGTTTTCTCGGGCATGCTGGTTTTTACCGCAGATTCATCAAAGACTTTTCAAAGATCTCTCGACCCATGACCCATCTCTTAGAGAAAAACACTCCTTTTATCTTCTCGGAAGATTGCATTCTAGCCTTTCAAACATTGAAAAAGAAGTTAACCGAAGCTCCAATTCTCATTGCTCCAAATTGGGACCAACCTTTTAAAATCATGTGTGATGCAAGTGATTATGAAATATGTGCGGTTCTAGGGCAAAGGATTGAGAAGCATTTTAGACCAATTCATTATGCAAGTAAGACAATGACCGAAGCAGAATCAAACTACACAACAACAGAGAAAGAGATGCTTGCAGTTGTTTACGCTTTTGAGAAATTTCGATCATATCTTATCATGAACAAGAGTGTTGTTTACACGGACCACTCCGCACTGAAATACCTCTTCAACAAGAAAGACGCCAAAGCAAGATTGCTTAGATGGGTCTTACTTCTTCAAGAATTCGATTTTTCAGTGATTGATACCAAAGGAGCTGAAAACTATGCAGCCGATCACCTCTCTCGTCTTGAAAACCCGTATGAGAATGTTTTTGATCCTAAGGAGATTAATGAAACCTTTCCTCTTGAAACATTGAATACGGTGACTTCTCATGATAATCAAAGTACCCCGTGGTTTGCCGACATT
The DNA here is from genome assembly GCA_026074375.1 of Tanacetum coccineum. Taxonomy (NCBI): domain Eukaryota; kingdom Viridiplantae; phylum Streptophyta; class Magnoliopsida; order Asterales; family Asteraceae; genus Tanacetum; species Tanacetum coccineum. Next base: position 22,755 of record BQNB010057848.1, read on the forward strand.
GCAAATTACCACGCGAGGAATTTTCTAATCAAAGGAATGTCAACTCAACAAAATAGGAAGTTTTTCAAGGATATAAAGCATTACTTTTGGGATGATCCCTATCTCTTTCGTACATGTGCGGATGAAATCCTCAAAGCTTGTCATGAAGGACCCACCGGGGGCCATCATAGTGCTAATATCACCGCTCGGAAAGTATTTGATGCCGGTTTCTTTTGGCCTACAATTTATAAGGATGCTTACAAATTGATCAAATCTTGTGATACATGTTAAAGACAAGGCAAGATTTCACATCGAGATGAGATGCCTCAAAATGCAATCTAAGTTTGTAAAATTTTCGATGTTTGGGGTATTGATTTTATGGGACCTTTTCCGTCGTCTAGAGAAAACAAATATATTCTAGTAGCCGTCGATTATCTTTCCAAATGGGTTGAAGCCAAGGCGCTCCCCACCAACGATGTTAGAGTAGTTGTCAAGTTTTTAAAATCCCTTTTCTTCCGATTTGGTGCTCCTAGAGCAATCATAAGCGATCGTGGGGCCCATTTTTGTAATGATAAGTTTGCAAGAGTCATGTCAAAATATGGTGTCACCCATCGTCTTTCTACCGCTTACCACCCTCAAACGAGTGGTCAACTTGAAGTCACAAATCGTGGTCTCAAAAGAATCTTAGAGAGGACGGTCGGAGAAAACCGTGCCTCATGGTCTGACAAACTAGATGATGCATTATGGGCATTCCGAACTGCTTACAAGACTCCAATTGGATGCACTCTGTACAAGTTAGTTTATGGAAAAGCGTGTCACTTACCCGTCGAAACTAGAACACAAATCATTATTGGATCTTACGCATTCCCAACTTCATTTAAAGATCGTGGGAGATCAATCGAAAACTCCAACTCAATGAACTTAGCGAGCTTCGTGATCAAGCTTATGAGAATACGCTAATTACAGGAGGAAAAAGACAAAGAACACATGATTCAAAAAGACAATGAACCGAATCTTCAATGTTTGGAGATCAAGTCTTACCTTTTAACTCCCGATTAAAAGATTTTCTCCCAAAAGCTTAATCCTCGATGGTCCAGAACCTTTCACAGTTACTTACCGAAGTTTATCCTTATGGGCCACTGCCAGTTGGTCCTCATGCGATGTTTTCGAATTTTCAAAGTCAATTGCCAACCGTCTTAAGCATTACTATGGAGGGGATTCCACCACCATTGTTATCCGGACCTCCAGGACTTTCCCTAAGGACAACTAAATGTCAGAGATTCTAGTCCGAGATTGCGACTCGGTAAACAAAAACAAAGCCGCTGTCCGTGGGAGTTCACACCAATGCCTTATATCCTTTCTATTTTCTCTCTAATTTCTATTATCTAATGTGTTGTGTTGAGAGAGGCTTGTACTCTTTCCGATTTCTCGATGTTTGTTGTTTTTTTTTGTTGTGATTTTTGTAGGATCGACCCAACAAATTCTTTTACTCGAGTTTCTCATCCTTTGTGTAAAATTAGTTTGGGGAGATCCGATATCCTTTCATCATAATCGATTCACGTTTATCTTTGCATACTTCATAAACGGCTTAGTTTACATCGAGAACTCAACTTTTAAACATTGAGGACAATGGTTTCGTGTTAGTTTGGGGAAGGAAATCTATCGATTTGATGTTGCTTGCTTATTGTTTTGTTCTCACGTACCCGTTTTCCCACAAAAATAGCAAAAATTTTAAATTTTTAGTCATAAATATATATAAAAATAATAATAATAATAATAATAATTATAATAAGTGTTAAGACACAAATGTAGGTTTTCCGTTGGTAAGAATAAAAAGTAATTTTTTGACCGCCTGATCGAGTACGTGTAGAGATCTCTCTTCTACCCGTAATAATTAATGAGAATAAGTTTGTGCTAGTCTTCATGTAGACTTTAAAACAATGCTAAGAATTGAATCGTTAGTAACTAAGACTTGTGCTAATCTCAAGTATTTTTAAATATTTCGAGGTTGGATTTTATTATGGCTAAGAGTTTCGCAAATTTCTTCTTAAAGATTTTAAATTTGCGAAGAACAAGAACTGATTAGTGTTATTTATAGTCTGACATTAAACGTAGAATAGTTGTATTTTTCTTTCAAGCTCATAAGTGTTAATTGTGGCTTTTTTTCGCCCATATAGCTTGTTTCAACCTCTATATATAAATATTTAATAAATTAGAGTTGTGGCAGTTTTTTGGTTAATAATTACGCTAATAGAAAGTTGTCTTTAGTTTCAATTGTGAGTAGATGATAACACAATCAGAATACTTTAATTATGGCATACTATATGTATCAACATGAATAAATATTTGCTTATTCCTTAAAGAGCCTACGGGTATATGGGATAAGTAGAATTCAATAATAATCTGAGACTGATAAAAGTTTGATGTATCTTGCCGCTCACAATCCGATGTTACAACAATACAACAAGCCTTCTAAAAGGAGTCCGAGGAAGTTACGAAGTCGAAATATGCTTGCTACATCTTGCCGTAGGCGTTGGCCGATGTTGTACGCCTTCTAAAGGACTGGTATAATAATTTGCTTAATTTTTGTCTTATTTTGTGCCTTAAAGAGCCTAAGGGTATATGGTGCAAATGAGATAGTCCATACATTGGTCTTAAAGAGCCTCGGTATATGAATGAATGGTCCCGGGGGGGGGGGGGGGTGGGGTGGGGGGGGGGGGGGGGGGGGGTTGCTTAAGTAGCTAATAAAAGCCAACTTTTGGTTGTCTCGATGTGGAACTTTAATCTTGATGACATTTGATCTTTTGAAAAAGGCTAGAGCTAATTATTAAACGTTCTTAACCGTTACACTTTATTTTGGATTAATTAAGAATTCGAAACAAAAGTTTTAAAGAGCCTTCGGGTATATGACTAAAGTAAAATCTAAGATACAAAAAGTAGATTTTGCGGGAGGAAAAGTAAGTAACACCATTAGTATTTTATGAGTAGTGTTAGATCATGCTTGATAATTGACATGATTTGTTTATGCTTAGCATGGGAAAAGTGAAAAATCAGGGATGAAGAAGTTATCTTTAAGACACTTAATTGTGCTTTTTTGTTCTATGAATCCTTAAAGATTACCAACAAGGTAATAAAACAATACATTTATGTCAACACAAATAAGTGTAGTTAGGAAGTTAATATCATGAAAAAAAATCATAAAAAGTGAAAAATCCTTTGAAAAATGGGAAGTCGGAGGTGTTTGTATATAACTTGTATCTCTTAGCTCTTCTCAACAAAAATCTTTGCTACTTTTCAAAGGTTTAGTTTGGGGAAGTTTCGAGGTATTTGGTTATAAGGCATGTGATATTGCGTGAGGACACACAATCGTTTAGTTTGGGGAATTTTGATAAGTGTAAAATACACATATCCGTTAATACCTAAAATAACCCAATTAAACCCAAAACAGACCAAAAATGGCAAAAATATGCTTGTATTTGTGTTTTGTGTATGCAGGTACGGATATATCAAAAATCACAAGAAAACAGTCAAAAACGGGCAAGCACGGACACGAGAATCAGAAGAGTACAAAAAGAAGCCAAAGATTCAAAGCCGAAGCCAGAAAAGTCAAACCCACAGTCAAATCCAGTCAAACATTGGTCAACCAATAAAAGACAAAACCCAAAAACATTCCATTTTCACCCTTCAAGTTTCACCAAAGTCCAAAAATATCCCCTCACCTCTTATTGGGCCTTAAAAACCTTAATGGGCCTGAAAAAATCCTAAAAATCTATACCCGGATCCAAGCCCATACCATAAGCCCAAAACCCTAGTCCATTTTCCTTTTCATAAACCACAAGGACCGATTCTGCCAATTTCTAAACTCTTTTTACACTACAAAAAGAGAAATGCAAAGAGAGGGGCCAATTGTTCGAATGTGTCAAAGTTAAAACTGAATTCACCCGTCGTCCCCATCTTTACCCACAGTCAAAATCAAAGGGCAAATACAAATTAAGGGGTGCGTAGGTCAATTCAAGAGCTCGTTTATAAGATGGCAGGGTGAGATTAGTCAAATCACGCTTTTCACTAGCTCACTCTCACGCTCAAGCCGCGTGGAGATGGAGAAAGCACACATATTGGTGGGTTTTTGCACTAAACTACTCACAAAAAAAGCACAAGCTGTCACATCAAGGAATGACAGCTTGGCAATCCTCAAGTGTCCACATTCAATCCAACGGCCAATATTTGTGATCAAATCATTGAAGGAAATGAAAGGATGAGATTAGAAGGAGTGTAGAGCAAGGCAAGGGCCTAGAAGCTTCAGCTTGGCACTATAAATAGACCCTCTCATCACATACACACAGATGTCCTTTTTCTTCTTTCTTTCTAGAATTTTAGCCTAGTTTAGTTTTTAAACTTAATGTAATTTTTAAATCAGTTGTAATGTCTTTCAAGTAATGTAATTCAGCTCTTTTTAATGAAATTTAGTTTAAGTCATTTATAAGCTCTCTTTTTTTTATTCATAAGCTCTCTTAATAAGCCAAATTGTCTCAATAAGCTAATAAGCTCTTTTTAAGCTCTTTCAGTCTATAAGCTGAAATAGAGCTTATTTAATTCAGTAATAATCATATCTAAACCTTAAATCAGCTTAAGTTTTATTTACCTTTGGATTTGAATTCATGAGCTTAATTGGAAGAGAGATCAATCCTGGAAGGATCTCTATGGACTTAACTCCTAGCTTATTAATAAGCTAGGAGAGCTTGTAGCTGCCAAATTTGGTACCTCTTGTTTAGCTAGAGGTTGAGTAAGTTTCCCTTTTAGATTACTTGTATTTCATAATTTAGCCTAATTAGTTATAGCATAGTTTCTTCTTAGATCTGCTTGTTTGCTTAACTAGCTTGCTTATATTATGGGCATATACTCTTTTATTTTGCTTTTAGATTATTTAGTTTAATCTGTTATGCTTATATTAAGTTTAGATCATCGTCTTTAATATAATTGTCTTAAAAAACCTTTAAAAAACCAAAATATAGAAAATAGTTTTTAGATCTTAGATTGATTGCTTACTCCACGTGTTAATTCTCGTTAGTAAGAGTTTTGTTATATAGCTAAAAATCATCTAATAGTTAATACTTGATAATTAGTTGCAATTTAAGCTTTTACTCAAACCTGTCATCACTTTAAAAAGGGGTGTTTGGAATAAGCTATCTTTGACCACAAATAGTCAAAGTAAGCTTTTTAGTTTGTGTCATTGAGTTTTTAGTTTAAATTTCGTATTAACATTAATAGTTACAGAGTTTTTAATAAGAAGAGATTTTGAAAAATGAAAGATAGAGCTTATTTCATAGATCAGCACCAGGGAAGTTTTTGCTTAGGAATTTAATAGCTTAATTTGATTTTAGCTCTTATGAAGACCTTTGTCTAGGTGAGTTGAGTTTGTTCATACACACCTCAATAAGTGTAATAGTACAGGTTTTATATCCTTCTTAGGTAACCTGCACTATAACATTGCACTTGTGCAAAGTGCACACAGCAGGAACCAATTGTTCCTGCTTTCAACTTTTAGCATAAATTTAAGCTAGCAATCAATAGTTTTAGGGCTTAAAAAATTCAGGTAGGATAAAGTCTAGGTAAAGCTTATTAAGATAAGTCTTAAATTGCATTTTCTAGCTATTTACCTAGCTTAATTTAGCTGTCAAAGTCACAAAAATTCAAAAAGCCAAAAACAGCAGCCATAAGACTAGTGCTTTAAATTTAAATTTCTAGCTTATAGGATTAGAAGTATTTTAGTTAGATAAGTAGTATATATAACGAAATACCTAGTCTTCTAAAGCTTAGGTCCCAATTCAGCTTATTGAGCTTTTGTGCTTGATTTAATTTTGTGCTTTTAAGTGTTCTTTCTGAGTTTAGCATTTTAATCATCAATTTTAGTGGGCTTTAAGTGTTTCTAGCTTAGGTTTCTTTTCATTCTTAGATTAAGCAACTTATAAGCTCTCAGGATCTTCTTTCCTTTTTAAAATTGAGCTTAATTTAAGCTTAATATAGCTGTTTTAGTAAAAATAAGCCCAAATCACCCACTATCTTGAAGCTTATTTATAAGCTATGTTTTGAGCTAATATTAGTTTTAGCTTATGTTCTTTTATTAAAGTAGCTTATTTTAGTGTCTTCTATAAGTCTTAGTATTTAGTTTTTCATAAAAGTCAAAAATAAAAAAAATGCAAAAAGGGGTTCCCGCACTCGAACCCACGACCTCTCACTTATAATCCCAACGCCTTAACCAGTTTGCTTCAATAGCCCATCCATCCATATCACGCACAATTTAATACTAGTACACGTTTTTATTTTCCTTTTTAATATATAAGCCGTAGCTTAATAAGCTTCTTTCTCAGCTTATTTAATAAGCTGAGTTCTTTCTTTTATTTTTCTAGTAATCTTCGTATCATTATAGATTTTTCCCCGGAATTATCGTTAATTTTTTCATCAATTATTTTATTTAGTAAATTTTTTTTTCGAAAGTTAAAATCTTTAATAAAATCAATAAAATAAAAGAAGTTTCAGAAAAATACAAAAAAATAGTTATTAGTTTAAAAAAATAGCGTAGGTTTTACATTCAGTTAAATCATTTTCACAACTTTTTAGATTTTAATTTTCATTTTTAAGCTTTTAATTTTAATTTTAAAAATAGTATTTATGTTAAAAGATTAAAAATTATTTTTCTGAGTGTTTATTTCTTTTAACTTTATAAGAAAGTTAAAAATCATTTTTTCCAATTTTTAGGTACTAAATTTGCTATTTTCTTTTTAAATTTAATTAGAATTAAATTAGTTTTTAATTCATATTAAATTCAAAAATAATCAAAAAAATGTTTTTCTCTTTCCTAAAATTTTCTTTTCTCTTATCTTAGGTTTAGAAATTTAATTTGCAATTTTAAGGATTAATTTTAGTCTACTTGCCAAATTGTCGCGTTTTTATTTTGTGTTTCCCGATTTGTTTTAATTGTTTAGATTGTTTAATTGCTCAAATTTTAACATGTTTATAGAATTATCAAATCATCCATTTGCTTATTCAAATCAGATTTCAAGCTTAAACGAGGTTTAAATTTTACTAGTCGTTGGGAAAACGACCCGGGTGATCATACTTACCCGGTTAAATATACGTATTATATATTATATTATATATATTTTTGAGAGTGAATTTTATCGAGGGTAATTTTCTTAATTGCTCTTTTAAAGTATTATATTTTATATATATTTTGGGTATATAAAACTTTTTACACCAGAGCCCTGTGGGTAGTGAGCGCTAGTCACCCGGATAAGGATAATTAGTATCCATAGATCGATTTACAACATTCACAGCTTACTTAAACAGTCCGTCGCTAAGCAATTGACCGGTTCATGATAGTTTGGGCATTAGTGTCCTATTCTCTACTTAGCTCAACAGTAATCAGAAAAGGAAACGTAAGAGTAACTGTGTCTATAGTTTAAAAGCAAGCAATGTTTCTCACCCCAAAATAGTAAAGTAAAAGTAGTAAAACATGGGCCTATGAACTCACCTTAGCCAGATGAGCAAATGATAATTCACGCAAGAAAAAGATAATATAGAAATCTAGCCGCGACCTAGAATAATTACGCATCTCAGAAACATAGAAAGTATGCCAAGAATTCCACAATATGTTTCAGCACCCACAAACATCCTTGTGTGTTGTTTGCTTTGGTTTGATTATCAAATCATGACGAAATAAAATCATATAGTTTTTCGTTAAGTTTCGGCGTTTAATCAAAAATTACTATTTTTAGTAAGTTTCTATTTTAGGAGAGTTTTTAGTTTCGGAACGTTAATACCGTCCCCTATATTTATTAATTTTTCATATTTTCAAAACGCACTAACTAGCCTTAATCGCTTAACTTCTATGTCTGTTTTGCTAAAATTTTACCAAACTTACTATTTTTAGTAACTTTAATGTTTTTCCTAAAATATGTTAACAACGTTTTTAAACATTGGAATAAAAAAAAAATAAAAACTAATAACTAATGGTTAAATTAATGTATATGTGTTAATATATGTTTCGCTAGTGTTTTAAAAGCTCAAAATATCTCGAAAGTGTCTGAAAACCCATTTTACTATTCACATCAGCAACAATTCATTCGGTTTTGCCGAAAAATATTTCAAGTTTCATTTGGCTATAACTTGGCCGTTTTAAGTCTGATTTTAGCGTGCGATATATGAAAAACTATCTATTCAAAACAAGCTCTCCAAAAACTACTTTTACGCATAATGAAAACATTTTTAAGTCGCCCAAATCCACAAACACTTTTGGATCCACAAGCACTTTTTGTCAAAAACCAACCACAAACCACTCCAACAACTTCACAATAGTGCCTAATCTAGCCTAATCTCCATTCATAACTAATCCACAACAAAACACACCTAAATCTAACATAATCCCTTCATTTCTATTGTTGCAACACTCATTCAACTCTCATCTCACCAAGAACATAATATTGAACTAGTGAAATAAAGTAGCATCATTATTTATAAAATCTTGTTTTTATAATCTTTCAAAAATTCAAACACAACATGTGGATGTATGGATCTTGAACATATATTAAAGAACATAAGCAAACCACAAAAAAAGATTCAAGACACTTACAAGAATGAAGAACAAGTAGAGAAATCACAAGATCTATACCCCAAAATAATAGATCTATACAACCCAACAACAAATCTTGAAACCCTAACTTAGATCTTGAAGAAAAACTTTTAAATCAAAGAACCAATACTTCAAAACACCTTAGATGTTCTTAGAAATGAACCTAGTATGCTTGGATTTTGCAAGAAATCAAAGATATGAAAACCCTAAAGAGGGTGTTTGTTGGTCGTGGACTTCAAGGGAGGAAAAAGGAGAGAAAATTTTTGTTTGTGACTTTGGAAATGATATGAAACCCTAAGTGTGGTATAATGTGGTATTTACAAGAGAAGTGAAAGTCTAGGGTTTCTTGATTTTAAGTATCTAGTGAAGGTGTGTGTACACCTTTGTCCGGCCGAAACTAAGCCACAAGGACCATGTGGTTCATTTTTTTGAGTCTTGGTTCATTATACTTGGTCATGATTTTGAATTTTGGTCAAATGAGGTCAAAGTGTGTAAGTATCATTTGTCTTGGTCTAACTTGAGGATATGTGCATGAGAAATACCCTCTCATGTGTCATTTTCACAACTTACATGCACACATGCATAATAAGACAAGGAAAGATGCCTTTGATTTAATTTTAAGGCTTATGGTGCATTTGTTTGGTTTAGGCATCTAATGTATAACAAGAGGGGAGGGTGAATAAAATTTTTGACTTAAGAACATGAGATGGACGATAACTAAAGTTTACACGAAAAAGATTTTGAGTTTCCGGGGTTCCGTTAGGTTAAAAACGCGAAAAACGCAATTTAAACGTTAAAGCGTAAAAATAAATACCGGGAGTGATCATAAACTATGAATCACATATAAAAGATAAAATAACTCATATAATATCTAAACTAATTAAAATTCGAAGTCAGAACGCGTCCGATGACGTTTTTCAGATTTACGTGAGTTAACTTCCTGGTAAACTGTCGAATTCAAACGTAACGGATAAAAGTCAAAAATAATTGTCAGAAAAGTTTAAAATATTGACCTAAAATTTTCAGGGTGTGACAAGAACACTGAGAAGAGAGGTAACGGTGGAGATCCTAGTAGAGATAGGAATGTGAAGGATGGTAACAAGAGGACTAAGACTGGTAATGCTTTTGTAACAACTGCTAATCCAATGAGGAGAGAGTACACGGGTATGACACCTAAGTGTACGAACTGTAACCTGCATCACTTACCTGGGTCGCCTTGTCGAGTTTGTTTTAGTTGCAACCGCCTTGGGCATTGATGTGTGCTAAAATACACATCCTTTTTACCCCGTAAAACACTATTAATCAGACTAAAAATGCTAAAATGTGGATAATTATCTTGCAAATATGTTTGTTTGGTATTTTTATGTCTTGCAGGTAAAAATGATTGAAAACAATGCAAAAACGGGTATTTACGGGTTCGTTTCGATCAAGAGTGCTTAATATTCAAGATCAAGACAAAGTCGTGAAAAGTATCCGAGCATGCCATTGGAAAGAGCGTGAGAAAACGAGTCCAACGGTGCCCTCGGATCTTATTGGGCCAGCCCGTAACCCATTTTATGGGTCGGGCCAGCCCAAGCTAGCAATAGCCCAACAATAAAAGCCCATAGCAAAAATAATAAAATCTGATTTATAAGGTTGACGTCATGGTGACGACATGGCACGTGAGGCAAAATTAATTCATCACCTACACGTGACTTACCACTATAAACTCGTTCATCCAGTTATAAATGGACGCGTGGCATGGGATTTTGTTATAACATTTCATTTACTCAGCAAATGCATCCAAAGGACGAAAATTATTGCGTACGAGGTACGCTGTCAAGAATGGCACGTGTCATCCATCCATCAGCTCGTCAGACCCTCAATCCGTGTGAAGGCCAATGATTGGCTAATAATGGCTCAATGATTGGAACGATTTTACATTTTACCCCCCCTGGACCCTATAAAACCAGCTCGCTCCCCTCAAGTTGAGGACATTAGGAATTAGATTTTATAAGTTTTCTCTTTTCATTTTTATCTTATTTTCGTTTAGATTTAGCTTATTTCACATTTCTAGCTTATTGTAACTCGTTTAAATCGTTAGCTTATTGAAATTTTGTATCAAGTATGGTTTGAGCTTAATGAAAATTGTGATTTCCCACTACGCTAGCAAGGGGTGGGTTTTCAAACTAAGGAACATCGGTCGTTGGTTGTGATATTCATATAGGGAGCGAGGCCTAGGTAGGTGTTACAAACTAAGCAACGCTTTCCTTTGCTTAAGAAACTTATGATTATAATGAAAAGATGTTGCAAAAGTTCTACAGTTTAAATCTCGTTCTTTAAAATCAAGTTCACAGGTCCTAACAAGTGTTGATTTTGAGTCTGTTTATCTGAATTACGACTATGAAAATAAGTGATTATGGTTGAAGTGAAATGAGTACACAATTTAAATCATATATATTCATGTTGGGAGTTTTAAACGTTCACATGTCATATGTATGTATTGAGTGCTCAGCATTTAGACTTATATTGACAAATCGATCTTGTTTAATTGTTGGTTAGGAACTAGTGAAAAATCGGCGGACGATGAATATATCGCAGGACATCCGTAGATTATTCTATGGGCGTTTCTCACTCTATGATCCCAATGTTGTTATAATAAAGGAAGTCAAACAGGAAGTCGAGAAAAGAAAAAGAAAATCCAAAAATATTAGGGATAGTTAGTGTATGAATAAAAATGGTGAAAACGGGACTTGTCGAAGCTTCTTGATCCTATAGTTTCCCTTGAAGAAAAACACTTGGTACTTTTCAAGTTATTAGTCGAGGGGAGAGTGAGATTTTAGTTTGTAAATGCTTACTTCATAACATTGCGTGAGGACACGGCAATACCTTAGTATGGGGGATTTTGGTATGTGCTTAATTACACATACCTTTTACCTTTAAAAACGAGCTAAAATAACCAAAAACGGACTTAAAATGCCAAATATATGCTTGTTTTGCTAATTGTATTATGCAGGAACGGATAACTAAGAAAAGGACGAAAAACAAAGCCAAAACGACAAAACCGGACTCGGAATGGAAAAGACTGTGAAAGACAAAGCCAAATCGAAGCCGAAAAGTCAATCAAGTCAAAAAGTCAATAGAAAAGTCAACTGGTCAAAGTCAAAGTCAACCCCGACAAATCCAAAAGTCAACATGTGAAGAAATATAAGTTTGAGGGTTAAAAGTAAAAATCCTAACTTACATTTAATGAAGAAAAGAGAAAATGAATGGCAAGGGTGCAAGATGCCATTTCTGCAAAGTTACACCACAAGGGCCAAAACTGTCAACCCTTATAACTTTCAATCACCAAGGACGTGTGGTGTAACTAGTCACATAACCTTTGGGGACTGAAATTGCCAAGTCCCCAAAAGGTTTTAACAACAAGGACCATAGATGCCAATGTTTACTTTACATCTTGGGAGGACTACCTTGCCAATTGCTAAACTCGCCCCCTGTCACCCCCAACTTGTACAATACAAATTTTCCGCCATATTTTGTCACACCAAAAACCCCACATCACGGGTTTGCCTAACCCTTGTTACCCTGCACCTCAAAAATAAACCCCAGGGTTCTTTCCATCTCCCCCTTCCTCCACTTAAACCTTATCCCACTTTGGCAATCACCACATTTTTCCCATGGACAAATCCTACGGCTATGATGGATTCCTTTATGAAATTGATGGGCCCCAAGAGTTTGGCTTTTGTGAACCTCTCACAACACAAACACAAGCTAAGAATTCCCAGCTTATAAAAGAAGTTGAATGGTTTGAGATGAATGGGTAGTTAGTTTTTAACTTCAGTTTAGATTTTTTTTTTATTTTTAAGCATTTTCTTTTTTAAGCTTTTTAGAAATTAGCTTTCATTACTTGTTGCTTGTAATTATAACTTGTACTTTCACGATTTTAAGCAATAGAATTCAGTTTTAAGCTTCCAGTGTTTTTTATTTCAAAATTTAAGCTGTTCCACTTTGATAAGCTCTTATAAGCTCATTTGAGCTTATTATTGTTTATAAGCTCAAAGTCAGTTAAAACTTGTTACTTGTAATCCATTAACTTGTTGTGTTCACTTTACATCAAAATCATGATAACCTAAGTGCAATTTGGATCAATTTTGGAAGCTGTTGAAAAAATAAGCTAAAGTTGCTGTCTATTGCGCTAAAGCTTAAAGGGTTTAGAGGCTAAGGTAGCCATATAGGATTTAAATTGAGGTTACTCACTCAGAAAGAGTAACCTAAGGACAGAAACTTCAATTCACAGGTTTTACTCTTTTTTGTAGTATTTGATAGCTTAAAGCTTGTAGCTTATTCACTTGAACCCTTATGCTTAATCATGTTTATGTTAGTGATTTTCATCAAATAAGCTCTTAATAAGCTCATTTGAGCTTATTACTATTCACAAGCTCAAATATTAGCTAAAGTTCTGTTTTAGTGATTCATTTACTCAATCCTTACAGTTTACATCTATCATGGACACTTGAGTAGTTTTGAGCTTAATTTGGAAGCAACAAGACCAAATAAGCTCAAATTCAGCTTATTGTGGTTTTAAGGTTAGAGGCTTTTGGAAGCCATTAGGATCACCTAGACTCTTCACTTGGATGTCTAGGTGAAGAAGAATCTTCAAAATTCAGGTTTTCTTTTCTAAATTTCATTTTAGCAAATATATAGCTTATATCCAATTGCTTATTTCTTTTGAATTTACATGTTTAATTCTGTTTTACTTTTCTCAATTAGTTTGTAGATACATTAGCTTAGTTCTGTTCTAGCTATAATCATTTCTAGATCTCATTCCTTTAATTCTGTTATAAGTAGTAATATAAGCCTAATAGAGAAACTAGCTTATTTCTCCTAATAAGCTAGAACTTTTACAGCTCAACTAGCTCTATTAGGTAATTTAGAGTAGAAGTGGATAAAAAGCTTTTAAAGTTTTAGTTTCAAAATGGATTTTAAGTACAAATTAGATTGACAGCTTATCTTTAAGTAGTGTTTGGTTTTAGGTGAATTTGACCTAAAAAGTCAAAAGCAGTTTGTCAAAATACATCATTTAGCTGAGTTAGGTTTTAATATCAAAGTTTAAAAAGCTTTTAGAAGTCACTTTGTAGAAATTCAAAGTCTAGAGTGTAAAATCTTTTGCCAGCACCAGGGCAGCTTTTAGTGGTTTAGAGGTTTCAACTTTTGAAGGTTTAAAGCTTAGTAGTTTTTTGTTATGGCAAATATAAGTTTAGTAGCACCTTGTGAGTTGGTTTAGAGGGGTAGAACCTCAAAAGATTAGCCTGCATCTTTGTTCATTGCAAATTGCATCAGCTGCCACTTGCATCAGCAAGAATTACCACTTTTCCATTTCAATTCTCTTGAAAATTCTGTTAAGACTTAGGCTTTTTCTTTTTAGAGTTATTAAGTACATATTATAAGCATCAAGAAGCATCTTTTAGTTTCAAATTTCACCTAGAAATAAGCTAGTTAGAAGCCAAAATCCAAAAAGCTTTCTAAATCCCTACTTTCTGTAACAGGAACATTCAGCTTATTTTCCAGCTTATATAGTGGTTAAAAGTTCATATTGCTTTCATTAAAGTTGATTAGAATAAGCTCATTGATAAGTTTGTAGTTTTAAGTTTTTGCTAATTCTCAAATTTTAATAAGCCAAAAATAAGCCAATAGCGTAGGGTCTATTTTGTATTTTCTTCATAGTTTAGGGTCACCCGTTTCTATTATAGTGTAAAATTGTTAAAGTTTGCCCGCCTACCCTTTAGTTTCGTTTTTTACAGTTTCTACCCTAGAGTGTTGCAAAAATAAAAAGAGAAGGGAAGACAAGGGACCGGGTGAGCAAGACTCGAACCCGGGATCCCTCGATACATCCCCTCCCTTTTGCTAACACACTTAACCACTGCGCCCTTGGGTCTTTTTCGTTAAAGACTCAAGGGCCTTATTATTTATGTACATTTTTGGTTCATAAGCTTAATAAGCTGAAACAGCTTATTAGGGGCTTATTTGTCGAGCTTATTTTGGTTTCTTATTTTTCTTAGGACCATTTCAGTGCCTAGTATTTTTTGTAAATTTTTCAGAATTTTTAGTAATTGTTTAGTATTTTTTATAATTTAATTTAGTTAAAAGTTTATTTAATTCATAATAAATACAAAAATTATCAAAAAAATATTTTGCTTTTTTATAAAATTTTCTTTTGTCATCTAGTTTGTAGGAAAAATATAAAAGTTTTCGTAGGGTCATTTTTATAACTTTTCATCGTTTAAAGAACGGGTCCGGGTACGGGATTTTGTTTTTACTAAAGTGTGTTCCGCGATCACTTATGATAGCTCGGGGGGCACCAAATCGAGAAAAGAGAGTTTTTAAAAATCTGCAAACCATGGGGTATTATCATCTTTAAGAGCAATAGATCCAAGGGTTTCGAGAGGAAATGCTTCATTTATTTCCTTGTTCTCGAACTTATCTTGGTGAGGATTTTCCAGTCTTGAAAGATGATCTGCAGCAAGATTTTCTGCTCTTTTTTTGTCTCGAACATCAATGTCAAATTCTTGGAGCAATAGCATAAGATCCACCGCATGAGTCTTGCCTTAGCATCCTTCTTGGCAAAGAGATACTTGATGGCAGAGTGATCAGTATACACGATGCTTTTGGACATGACAAGATATGAACGAAATT